>PVJN01018222.1:0-39320 GCA_004026805.1 Lasiurus borealis
CACCCTGCAGCCCCCAGGCCATCGCCCGTTGCTAGAGACGGGGGGCGGGGTTCACACCGAGGAAACGATGAATTAGAAGCATTCCTTTTTTTTTTTTTTGGACTAAGATTTGCACATTTTCTCAGTGTCTTTCCACACCGCCGCCTCCTTTGTTCGAGAGTTGGTTTCCCTTCCCGATCCCTCCTCCCCTCGGTCCCTATCTTGAGGTTCCCCTTCCCCGGGCATCAATGTGGCAGGTGCCACCGGAGCAGCCAACAGGTGTGCCCACCCACGCTCCTCTCCGCCGAAAAGCTGACAATAAATTTCTCCACTGTGCACCCCAAAGCTCTGGCATCGCTTTCTTGATGAAATGCTGGACCCCCGCTCTGACGCTCCCCCCGACAGCAGCCCTCTGGCCCCGCCTGCAGCAGCGGCACGAGGGAGGGGGACGCTGTGCGTGGCGAGGCGGGAAGCCCGCTGAGGGCGGGACAGGTTCCGGGCGACTGGACTCCCCCTTCTCTCCTGCTCTCGGCAGTGACGTCCCCCTGCTGACAGGTGGCGGCTGTGCTATCCGCAGCTCTAATGTTCCCCCCCCCTTCACCCCCCTCGACTGCTGTGCACAGTTCCCTCGTTTTGCAATAGTTTTCCTAAGGAGGCACCAAGGACTCCACTCACACTACGGCAGGGGTCCCTCTGGAGCTTCCTGCCAGCCCTGCGGACGCAGGCCGGGGCCCCCCACGGCGGGCGACCTGCATCAGCCTCGCCGCCGGCACCCACAGTTTCCACCCCAGCCCCAGCCTGCCCGCTGGAAACACACTGGCCACGCAGTTTGCAAAGACGACTCCCCCAGTCACCATCCTCCCCTCCCCGGTCTGGGAGCACACTTCATCCATGGAGGGACGAGCTCTACATCCCTCCTGTTCCCTCACAGACACTGGGGACCCTTTAGCAGCTGGTTCCCAGGCCTGTGGCCGCACCCAGCTCTGTGCGGGCCACCTCGTGTGCCAGGCCTGCTCCTTCCTCCCGATGGCTGTGCCCCCTCCTCCCCTCCCCCCGCACCCACCGTGCTGGTCATAGCCCTTCCGCTACTCGTGTCAGACAGGAGGTGACCGAAGCCGGGGGCCACGAGCCGGTCTGCTAAGCAGAAAAGACAGACACCCCGCTGACCCGAGAGAAGTCAACCCCCGCAGGGAGCCAAGGACCCCTCCCTGGTGAGTATCGCCACCCTCCCGTCCAGGTTTCTGTGCGTTCAGATCACGTGACGACATGGTGCGCCAGAACGCGCTGGTTGTGTATGAAATGTAAACTGAGAGGAATGTAAACAGATGTGCTGTTCGCTATACATAGAGCCGAGGAAGGACATGATAGAGGAAGAGGTCTTATCAGATGTATCACATTCATTCTACATTGCCCACCCTCGTCGCATGGTAGAGTAGCCTTTTGTCGCTGGATTATGTGAATAACTTGGACTTGCGGTTATCTTTTTACATATTTAATAAAAAAAGTATATGTTAACCTTGGCTCGGATCTATAGATTCTTACAGCTCGATGCTGCATGTTTCCGTTTGAGGGAGGATGCGGAGACGGACAGGCTACCCGTGTGGATTCACATCCTATGTAATAAAAGCCCAGCGACAGAAAATGGCAGAATGACTGCTGCCCTTCACCCAGGCCAGCCCTGCTCCCCACCACCCCGATCCAGGGCCCCCATCAGGGCAGGCCAGCTGGCCCCACCCTTGTACCAGGCCTCAATCCTGTATAATAATCCTATATAATAAAAGGGGGACATACAAATGGACCCTAACAATGGAATGACCAGAACGACTGCTGGACCAATCACCTGGAGGCGTACAGACCACCTTTTGGTCTCTCTCCGGCCGGCAGGCTCTGATCACCTACTGACGAACGGGAAGCCAGGGGGTGAGTGGTGGGGGACGTGGGCCGCACCAGGTCAAGGTCCCTGCCCTGCCAGTCACCCACATACAGAGGGCTGCCCGTGGCGGGAGCAGCTGACCTCTCGGTCCCTTACCCCGGCTGTCAGGCACCGATCACCCGATGGCAAACGGGAAGGGGGGTGGGGAAGGGGGAGGATGGTGATGGGGGCGGGGCCGGCTGCGGGCAGCCAGGGAAGACGGCCCTGATCGCAGGCCAGGCCCGGGGACAGTGCCCGGGCGTGAGTTTCGTGCGCTGGGCCTCCAGTTTTACTATAATTAGACGGGGAGAGGGGGTCTTTGTTTTCACTGGTGGCAAATGGTTTGACTGGAATCACAGGCTAGTATTTACTATGAAAAGGAGCAGCTGTAATACCTTTAAAAACAATGACCAAAACAAACACCTGGTCCCTGGGGAAATTACACCGCCGAGCTGAGCTCCTGTGGGTCCAGCCGCCCCTGGACGGGACAGGCTGGGCAAGTGGAAACGGAGGGGGGAGGCGGCAGGGGGGAAAGCTCGGTGGCAAAACGACGGTGATCTGCAGAAGCCCTTTGATGCCGTCTCTGTCCCCCCTCTGGGTAGGTGGCTTCAATAGCAACGATTTACAGACACAAATCAAATATAGAACCAAGGTCCTCAAAGTGTACATATTCAGAATTTCCATCTGACCCAAATTCACCACTCATTCCTAGACACTCTCTTCCAATCTGGTACATTACAAAACTATCACCTGCTATGAATAAAAGCCAGCCGGCTGTCCCTGACCCAACACTCCCTTAGCTCACTCACCCCTAGTGCCTCGCAGCGCCACGCCAAACTGTTCCACGGCCCTTCCCACCCTGGCTTACAGAGGCGACCTCCCTCCAACGGAACTTTTCCCACCAGCTTGAGAGTGTGCGAAGCAGAGAAGCATCAGAGGAGAAAGGCATGGGACCCGGCCCAGCGAGCCACCTACAGAGACGGCGGGACAGGTGCGGGCGGCCTGTGGGAGGCCTCGCCCTGCCCCCCTCACCCTGGCGGTGCCAGCCTGCCCTCCGCTGCCTCTGGCACCACCTGGAGGCCAGCTTCGTCCCTGTGCTTCTCTGGGCACCTGCCTCTCAGGCACCTGCCTCAGGCCCTGCTTTTCAGAGCAAAGACCGGGAAGTAAAAAGACACAGACGCCGCTCTGCACCCACACTCGCTCCACACAGGGTGCGCTGGGGCCGGACCCGGGAGCCTCCCGGGGCTGGGACAGCTCAGGCTCCAAGCCCACGCTCCCCTTGGGGCCCAGCCCGGGTCTGACCCCGGCCACCGCTTAGCCATCCACACGGCCCGGGACCCACGCGACTCGCCTCCCTCAGGACGCCAGCGGGCGCGTCACTAACGGTCCCAGGCGGTCAGGTCACCTGTTTGCTCGCTTTATTAAACCCGAGATCATCCCTGCCGACAGCATGTGTTCCTGCCGAGCTATGCAGGCCAGCGGTTCTCAACCTGTGGGTTGGGAACAGCTAGCAGGGTCTCCTAAGACCATCAGAAAACACAGATATTTACATGAAGATTCATCACAGTAGCAAATTAGTTATGAAGTAGCGACAAAAATAATGTTATGGTTGGGGGTCACCACCACATGAGGGACTGTATTAAAGGGTCGCGGCATTAGGAAGGTTGAGAACCACTGATGCAGGCCAAGGCTAGGGAGGGGACAAGGGAAGGCCATTCAGTGTGGGTTATAAGCTGCCAGTTCCCCGAAAGCAAACACACAGCCTCACTCCTGCCCTTCCTCCTCTCCCTCCTGACCGCGGGGACAGAGCCACGGGGCTTGGCATGGCCGCTCTCGGTCAGCAGGCACTGACCGCACCCCCGGCCCCCCTTTTCTAAGCGCTGATGTGGTGCCACCACACAGCCCAGCGGGCGCCGAGCATCTTTCCGGGTGTCGGCAAGTTCTGCTTGGCTGACTGAGGGCTCGGGGGTCGCAGCAAATGCACGGGAGGAGCTCCCGAACGGAATGCAGAGCTTAAAACCCACTGAGCGCCCCCCGGCGGCACCAGAGGGCAGAGCCCTCCCCACCGCCAGCCCGGCCCGCACGGTGCAGGTCAGGCCGGCACAGGAGGCGGCTCGCTGAGGAAGCCTGGCTCCCGGCGAGGTGTGGGGTGGCTGGTCACACGTGGGAGGGCCCAGCGGGAACTCGTTGGTTGAATGTTTTTTTTTTCTTTCTGCTGAAAGAAAATGCTCGGCCTTGACTAACGAGTTTGAATTTGTTGTCATCCTCCCCCGAGGATGTGCTTTCACTGGCTTCCAGAGAGCGGAGCATCGAGAGGAGAGGGCCATGTCGATGGGGTGCCCCCCATGTGTGCCCTGACCCAAAACCGCACCCACAGCCTTTGGGGGACGGGCTGATGCCCCCACCACGGCCACAGGCTTAGCTTTTCAGGCAGGTTCCTGGTGCCATGTGGTCCAGACTGCGTGTGAAGGAAGGGTTTTTAAGGAGTAAGAAATGCCGTATTTTCCGGCGTATAGGACGACTCTTTTACCCAGGAAAACCTTCTCAAAAGTTGGGGGTCGTCTTATACACCGGGGGTTGTCTTATAGGGCGGGTCTATCCCAAACCCTATGTTTTAACTGGAAAAGTTGGGGGTCGTCTTATACGCCCAATCATCTTATACACCGGAAAATATGGTATCACACAGCAACAGACTCCTGGAGCAATGCAGACAACAAGAGGACACATGTTACTGTGTTGCCCTGTGCGAGCAGCATGCGAAGAGAATGAGACTTCGGTCGCATTTCTGCAGTAACAACTATGAAAGAAGTTCGCACATCACTGTTCCCTTCATAAAATGGAGGTGTAAAGTGAGAGAACTAGACTATGTGATCTTCAGATCCCTCCGATTCTTTTTTTTTTATTGATTTTCTACAGAGAGGAAGGGAGAGGGACAGAAAGTCAGAAACATCGATGACAGAGAGACATCGATCAGCCGCCTCCTGCACACCCCACACTGGAGATGTGCCCGCAAGGTCCATGCCCTTGACCGGAATTGAACCTGGGACCCTTCAGTCCGCAGGCCGACGCTCTATCCACTGAGCCAAACCGGTCTTGGCGAGATCCTCTGATTCTTAAAAACACTAATTCCCAACAAATCACACAAACACACGCACATACACACACACGCGCGCGCGCGCGTGCACACACACACACACACACACACACATGCACACGCACACATACACGGCCCCACGGGACGCTCCCCAGCTAGGCACACCTTCCCTAGCTCGGAGGAAGTGAGGCGTTCAGATGACACTGGAAACAGGAAATGGAAAAGAAGAGCCAGATTCAAAGGTTTCCCGCCTCGGCCGATGCTGGAAGGGCCGTGCCTCTGGAGCTGAGAAGAGTCAGGCTGGACCCCGCGTGAGACTGCAGGTCCTGAAAGTGGGGGGTCCCGCGCTGTCTCAGCCTCTGCAGACAGGGCCACCGCGGGGTCAGCAGTCAGTGACGTGGAGTTGAGGGTGAGCCCTCTCTAGTACAGGTGGCACCCGATAGTAAACTGCCCACCAGGGAGGCGGGTGTGCCACCTGGAGCCGCTCCAGGCGGGACCCGGGGCGAGGGGCTACTTTTTGGAGGCGCTCCAGAGGAGCTGGGAGATGGGGGAAGGGCCCCTCAGAGGCCAGAGCCATGCAGCCCCACAGGCGTGACAGAGCCACCGGGAGAGGGAAGACGGAGGAGGGACAAGAAAGTGAAAGAAAACAACAGAATGAGACGGCCTCGGGGAGGAGACTGAGCAACAGTGTCAAAGGCGGAGGAGACACGGAAATTCTCGGAGGTCAGTGGAGTGACCAGACCTGGGTGGTGGTCAGCTTCCAACAAGCCTTTTCAGGAGCGTCCTGGGCTCAGAACCACATACGAGAACCGCGTGGAAAAGACCTAAAAGCCGGCCGAACCCGGTGTGGCTCAGTGGATAGAGCGTCGGCCTGCGGACTGAAAGGTCCCAGGTTCCATTCCGGTCAAGGGCATGTATCCTGGTTGCAGGCACATCCCCAGTAGGGGGCGTGCAGGAGGCAGCTGATCGATGTCTCTCTCTCATCAATGTTTCTGACTCTCTATTCCTCTCCCTTCCTCTCTGTAAAAATCAATAAAATATATTTTTAAAAAGATCTAAAAGCCGAAGGAAGGGACTGAAGAAAATGAGAGAAAAAGAAGCCAACACCCATGAAGACGTTTGGTGGAAGCCAGGACCGCTCTGTGCAAGCCCGGCAAGAATACCCGTGGCCTCCACGCCATGAGGTGCTGACCACAACGAGAATGTGGCAGGCGCAGGACTCCCAGACCCGCTCTCCACACCACCTGCTCGGGGCTGCGGCCCATCCAAGAGCCCTAGGAGCCAAAACCGGTGTGGCTCAGTGGAGAGAGCGTCAGCCTGCGGACAGAAAGGTCCCAGGTTCAATTCTGGTCCAGGGCATGTACCTTGGTTGCAGGCACATCCCCAGTAGGAGGTGTACAGGAGGCGGCTGATGGATGTCTCTCTCTGATCAATGTTTCTAACTCTCTATCCCTCTCCCTTACTCTCTATAGAAAAATCAATAAAATGTATTTTAAAGAGAGAAAGAGAGAGAGAGAGAGAGAGAGAGAGAGAGAGAGAGAGAGCACCCTAGGAAACCCTGACTCAGAGGCCCGGAAAATCAGGGTGACGAGGTGAACCGTAAAGGACCTTTCTCGTCAGATACTACTTCCAAGGCAATGTTTAGATGTGAGTAGACCTTGATTTGCTCTGAGGTACAAATAATAAAAATATCCCTTCCATAGATAAAAAAGCATTGCTATGACAACCACCGCTCAGCCTCCGGGGAAAATATAAATAGAAGCCAGAATGAGAGAATGACAGAGAAATGTGACTGGTTTGGAAACTCTTTCCAACTACTATTCTTTAAAATGCATTGCTCGTTTGGCTCCGACAGGAGAACGTGAGAATATTCCTCCATCTCAATAGCGCCTTTGAATGTGTTACACGGTGCCGCATGCAGAGCGTCATCTCAGGACAGGACCCTGGAAACCAAGAGCATCTCACGCCTGACCCACCGCAAGGCCGGCCCCTCTAAGACCCAGAGGACCGCGCCGGGAGTTCCTCGATGCTGATGGCACAGGCCGAGCCGTGAAAGCGGGAGCGGGATGTGGGATCCGGACGTCTTTAGCCGCCAGACTGCAAAGCCTCGAGCCCATGTCAAAGGTCCCAGGTTTCCTTCCAGCGTTTTCCTTTCACCGGGACAGTCCCGAGACCTGCCATGCGTTCGCTGTGCATTTGGTGAGGGAAGGCAGAGCAGAGCAAGGCCAGACACCCATTCCCAGCTCCCCTTGGGACAAGCTATCGCTGTCCAGAACTCTCTAGAAGCCAGAACGATGGGCTATGCCAGCCCAGGGACCTCGGGATTCCCGGTTGGGGGCGCAGGGACGGGCTCCCTCCCAGGGTGCCTCTGCCCGGAGACGGTGCATTGCGGTGGAAGGAGGCCCGTTACCGGAGCACCTGCTTGGCGGGGCTGCCGTCTGCCGCCCGCCCCGGCCGCACTCCCTCCCTCGGCCTCGTGTCCTCGGTACCTCCCGGAGCCTCAGGCCCAGTCTTTTCCCTCCTCTGGCTCCTCCTTCCTCTAGCCCAGGGGTCAGCAAACTCATAGTCCACAGAGCTGAATATCAACAGGACAACGATTGAAATTTCTTTTGAGCCACATTTTTTAAACTTAAACTTCTTCTAACGCCACTTCTTCCAAACAGACTAGCCCAGGCTGTGGTATTTTGTGCAAGAGCCACACTCAAGGGGCCAAAGAGCCGCATATGGCTCTCGAGCTGCAGTTTGCCGAACACAGATCTAGCCCTGCAGCCCTGGCCGGCCAGCCCGCCCTTCCCCTGAACCCTCTCCTGCCCCAGAAGCCCCAATCGGAGGCAACTCAGAGCCACCTGCCCATCAAGTGGGTGGTTTGGACACGGATGTCCTCCAACCAACAGCCCGGATCCCTCCCACGTCACCCACGTTCAACACCTTCCCCAGGAGGAGGGGCGCTGTCCGTGAGGCGCTGCCTGACTGAGCAGGCGCCTAGGGGGGCGACCTTCTGACGCTGCCATTGAACTAGGGGCTCATCACCCCTGGATCAGTGAAATGTCAGCCAGACCCTGGTAAGTTAATTATGAATCAGAACAGCCATGTCACCAGATTCGGAGAATATTTTGCTAGACTGTCCATAAGTAAACATAACATAACCGTGTGTCATCATTCGCGGGTATAAATGTCGAAACATAAGTCACCCGTTTAAACTCAAACCGCTCCAGGCAACGAGAATGTCCACACGACCGGTCAGCAGTGGGCACCGTCCCTGCACAGAACGCCGGGTCTCCACACCGGGACCTGTCCACATGGCCTTCTCCGCAGCTCCCTGGCCCGCAGGGGCCGGATGTGAACCCGACCCCACGCCGCTCATGTCATAACGGGCTCCAGGCGGCCGGCCCTGAAAGCCTGAATCGCCGGCGCAGACCAAGCCTCCAGGGGTGGGATGGGGACATGCGTCATTACGCCACCTGCTCATTGGCTGCCTGAGTCTCTGTCACACACACCTCCTTTCCTCCCCACACACACCTGAACCCGCGGACTGAGAGCCACCTCCCGGGGAGGCCAGCACTGCAGCACGACTGGCTGTCACTGTCAGGGGGAGAGGGGACGGGACAGATGGGAGAGTCACCGGACAACATGGGTGCGTGTCTCTGTCCCTCTGTCAGTCCCAGAAAGCCAGGGCCTGACACAGCCGGAGGAGGACGCCAACAGACTGGACCACGTGTTCGGCCCGGTGGGAGCTCGCCAGGTCACCAGGGTGGTGAGCAAGACGGTGCCGAAACCCCGGAACCAGCTCGCACCCACGTCCCCGGTTCGCCGTGTGTTTAACGCGGACAGTTTCACCACTGAAGGGAAGCACTGTCAGCTGGGTGGCTCCGACGGGCGGGCACACGCAGCATCTGCCCACCAGCCCGGGCTGCCCTGTATCCGCCACTGGACCCGGTGACCCGGGACGTGTGTGCGGATGGAGCCGACACCATCATCTCCACGCTGCTGGGAGGTTCAGTGGGTGGAGCGATGCTCTGCAATGGCACAACTGAAGACAGGTCTCCAGAGGGAAACGGAGACGCTGTAAACCTGGAATGCAGGGTGTGAAGTGTCTCTCCCTATTGCCGCCTGCCCAGGCAGAGAACCCACACTCATTCCGGTCAAAAAAAAAAAAAAAAAGAGCATTGCAGCCGAAACCAGTGTGGTTCAGTGGATAGAGCGTCGGCCTGCGGACTGAAAGGACGCTAGTTCGATTCTGGTCAAGGGCACGTACCTTGGTTTCGGGCACATCCCCAGGAGGGGATGTGCAGGAGGCGGCTGATCGATGTTTCTCTCTCATCGATGTTTCTGGCTCTCTATCCCTCTCGCTTCCTCTCTGGGAAAAATCAATAAAATATATTTTAAAAAATAAATAAAATAAAAAAGAGCATTGCAGACACCCACTTTCCTGGCTCTTCTATAAACGAATACTTTTCCCGCCTTGAATATCTTCCTTGGTCTGATAGTGTCCTTCTCGGGGACAGAAGGTCTCCCCTCAGACAGTAAACCAGTTGATGCGTTTGTAAGCTCCGTAAAGATCCCAGATATTCCTTCTCTCCATGCACATCCTCAGGCTGACAGCCTGGCTGCTCCGGGCCTGACGAGGATGCGAGCGGGCCGTTCCCATCACACGGTAATGATTACGGGGAGAGGAGCCGGCAGAAACTGTGCTCGAGCGGAGGGCGGCCCCGGACATCTGCAGAGCATTAGAGGATTCACGAGACAAAACACGGCTCTGGGCTTCCAGCTCCATTTCCTGCCGCGGCTCTGAGAGCCGAGCACGTCGGTCCAAAAGGCAACGGAGAAAATAAGACCAGAAACGTCTGAAAGCAACTTCCAAGGGCGATGGAGTGCCCACACTTTGTCATTCCTTTGAGATGCCGATACGGTCGGCGATCACCCGATGCCCACAGACAGAGGCCGGTGAAGATCTTATACCGCCTCAAGGCCTGTTCCCAGCGAGGGATCTGCGTGTCACAGGAGGTGCCTGCCACCCCCCACCCCCCGACTCCTCAGCCCAAGTAGGGGATGCTGCCAAATCCCCATCTCTTCCTCTCCAGTCTCTTCTTCCCTCACACATGCGTTTCCCAGAGACCGTCTCCGTCTCCTTGGGAATCGACTGCTCTTTACTGTTTTACAGTGGTACCTCGAGATACGAGTGCCCTAACATAGGAGATTTTTGAGATACGAGCTGTCGGACGAGCAATTTTTGCTTTGAAATACGAGCCACATTTGAGATAGGAGTCATCGCGCGGATCGGCCGGCTGCACACGACCCACCAGTTTACAGCGACTCGAGCGTCTCATAGTTTCTCACGCCTCAAGGTTACGGAACGAATTAAACTCGTATCTCGAGGTACCACTGTACTAATTCTCTGAGTTCCTGTAACTTTCAGGAGTTTACATATTAAATCCTCTCCATAACCTTCTGAGAAACAGCCTGTCATTCTAAAATACAAAAGTCCTGAAACCCCCAATATTTTCTTCTACATACGCAGGACACGCTTTTGGGCAACAATGGGTAATTTTTTTAAATAGTCTTTATTTATTCCCCTTAAAGCAGACATTCAGACATTCTGGTGCAAAACAGGTTAATGTGTTCGATTCTGGGGCTCTGTCCCAGGATCGACTGGGATGTCACATACTATGTAATACAGAATAGATGCACCTTTGAAAATCCAAAAATATCTAAATTCCAAAACACACCCAGCCATGAGAATTTCAGATATGTGCACTTTTCTGATGAGAGACTGAGATTCACGGAGAATGCAGTTTTATTACTTATTTCATCTAGGTCAGAGGAGCTCTGGTACTGATTTAATAGTCAATGCTTAAGTTTTCTTAATTCGGAAAAGGACAGTTATTTTGTGTGCGGATAATCGAAGAGTCGTAGTTAAGTGGATAATTTCAGTGTCCACCTCCATCCAAATCATTGCAAGTGCGGCCGGCCGGGGACCGATTGGAGAGGGCCACCTAGCTGTCATCCCCTGCTCTTACCGTCCAGCCTCCAGGGAGGAAAACCCAGTAACTGTCAGAGCGATGACTGACTCGGCGCAGGGTACTGCTCTTAGGCCCGCCACGTTTATTTATATATTTGTTAATATATCTTATTGATTTTCCACAGAGAGGAAGGGAGAGGGACAGAGAGCTAGAAACATCGATGAGAAAGAAACATCTATCAGGTGCCTCCTGCACACCCCCTACTGGGGATGTGTCCTTGACCAGAATCGAACCTGCGACATTTCAGTCCGCAGGCCTACGCTCTATCCACCGAGCCAAACTGGTTTTGGCACAACCCACCACGTTTAAACCTCACAACAATGTGGAGGTGGGCACTGTTCCCACTGCATGGGTGATGGGTCGGAGGCACAGAGAGCTTACGCCTAGCGAGTGACAGGAACAAATTGAGGATCTGAATCTCAGCAGAGACCAAAGACAAACATCCTTTTCTTCGTGACGCTTGTGAGGAAGGGAGGGGACAGAAGGCAAATAAATAAATAAGCAAAGTGTATAGTACATCCTAAGGCTGACAAGTCCTAGGAAGAGGACTTATAAAAGCTGAGCTTTGAACTCTACGCACACTGTCTCTAGTGAAAGCAGTGCCAGGTCTGGCGTCTGAAGACTGAAAGACGAGAGCCATTTTAGGATGAACAAACTGGATAGTGAACTCCATGAGCAAAGCGATGCCTACAGATGAAGCTTTTTAATAATGCATAAGCACTCCCGGTTCCAGGCATCGCGGAGTAACAAGAATTTATTTACGCTTCTGCCTGGAAGTTTCAAAGACAAAAGCAAAAAACAGGCCAAACAGATGAAACAGTGGCTTTCCGACAGCGGGGGACAAAAGTGATTCCTGAGAAACGGGAATAAGGAAGGTGGGCCCGGAGGATGGACCCAGTTCCTGACATGAGGGGAACCCCAGGCCATAGGCCAAAGAGGAGCAGCCAAAGTAGAACCCTTTGGGGAATGCCCCTTCATCACTGCTTAGCCCAAAATACACAGCTGGCACTGCCTCTGACAGAGGAGCAAGTTCCAAACCATGACTCAGCCTCTGCCTTAAGAAACTACAACACAAAGAGCAAATTAACGCCAAAGCAAGCTACATAGAGGGAAGAACAGAGATCAGAGCTGAAATTAATGAAATAAAAAATGGAATAATAATAAAGAAAAGTCAATGAGAAGATCAATAAAATGGATAGCTCTCTAGCTAGGCTGAGCAGGGAAAAAAGAGAGGAATCGAATTACCAATATCAGTAATGAGAGAGAGAACATCGCTATAGAGTCTGCAACTATCCTATATAATAAAGGCCTAATATGCTAAGTGTCCAGTCATCCAGCCATCTGTTCAACCAATCAAAGCATAATATGCTAATGATATGCTAAGGCCGCTCAATGCTCACTATGAAGTACACTGACCACCAGGGGGCAGATGCTCTGACCAGTAGATTAGCTTGCTGCTGGATCTGGCCGATTGGGACTGAGCGAGACGGTTGGACACACCCTGGAGCCCTCCTGAGATTCCTCCCCGGCTGGCCAACCTCCCACAACCCTCCCCGGCCCCGATTGTGCACTGGTGGGGTCCCTCGGCCTGGCCTGTGCTCTCCTGTAATCCAGGATCCCTAGGGAAATATTGGCCTGATCCCGCAGGCCAGGCCAAGGGACCACACTGGTGCACAAATTCGTGCACCGGGCCTTTAGTTTACAAGATAATTAAGGAACATTGTGAACAGCTTCGTGCCAAAAAATTGGACAACTTAAAAAGACACAGACAAACTGCTTGGAAAACACAAACTATCAAAGCTCACTCAAAAAAATATAATAACCCGAATAGCCCTAAAACTACTAGAGAAATTGCAGCTGCAGTTTAAAACCCTGCAAAAACAACAAGAAACCTCCAAGCTCAGATGGCTGCAGTGATGAATCCTCGCAAGCTCTTGAGGAAGAAATAATGTGCAGTTCTATGCAAACTCTTCCAGAAAACTCAAGAGGAAGGAATACTTTCCAAGTCATTACATGAGACCACCATTGTCCCGATTCAAAAACCAGATGGAGACAATGCAAGAAAGGAAAATACAGAATGGATCTCTCTCATGAACAGAGATGGAAACATTCTCTGTAGAAATGCTGGCAAATTAAATCCAACAATATATTAAGCGGATAAATACATCCTGACTAAGTGGGAACTACCCCAGACTGCAGGTTTGGATTGATATAGTTAAAAAGCAACCAATGTAATACACCATATTAGCAAACTAAAGAGTAAAACCGTATGATCGTCTGAATAGACACAGAAAAAAGCATTTGACAAAATCTAATATTGATTCCTGATAAAAAAAAACTCTCAGTAAACTAAGGATGGAAGGGGAATTTCTCATCCCAGTAAAGGGCATCTATAAACAACTACGGCTAGCCTTATCCTTAAGAGTTAATAGACTGAGCACCTTCCCCGAACATCAAGAACAAGGCAAGGGATTCCGCTCTCTCCATTTCTGCTCAACATCATGCCCGAGATTCTGGCCAGTCCATTAAGGCAAGAAAAGGAATACAAGCTGTCAGGATTGCCGAAAACTAGTTTGGCTCAGTGGATAGAGCGTCGGCCTGTGGACTGAAAGGTCCCAGGTTCAATTCCAGTCAGAGGCATGTACCTTGGTTGCAGGCACACCCCCAGTAGGTGTGCAGGAGGCAGCTGACTGTTGTTTCTCTCTCATCGATGTTTCTGACTCTCTATCCCTCTCCCTTCCTCCGCTAAGTGGCCGAAAGACATCACTTTCCAGGTGCCTTTGCGGTAACAAGGAGCGAGCTGCTGCCTCAACGTTCAAGCGCTCCTGAAAATTTACCATTTCAAAACCTAGCTTCTGGACATGCGACATCGGTATTACTTTTCTAAGTCGGCGGTAGAGAAAAATCATGTTTATTTTTAGAATAACAAAAAATGAAGGTTGGGGAGAATTATGTTGTGACCTTTATATAATAACAAAACCAGAGTTAGAAAAATTACGTGGTTCTTTTTTTTTTAATATATTTGTATTGATTTTTTACAGAGAGGAGGTAGAGGGATAGAGGACTAGAAACATCGATGAGAGAGAGAGAGACATTGATCAGCCGCCTCCTGCACGCCCCCCACTGGGGATGTGCCTGCAACCAAGGTACATGCCCCTGACCAGAATGGAACCCCTGACCAGAATGGAGTCCACAGGTTGATGCCCTAATTCACTGAGTCAAACCGGTTTGGGCACATGGTTCCTTTTTAAAAAATATTTAGATGGAGTTTTTGAAAAGTGGCCGAAGTGATTTATGCACGATTGCCTGCGGAAGCATGCTAACCCGCTACCCACTCACCACACGCAGGCACGTTAATGTGTCGTGCTGTTTAATTCTCGTGCCTCTGGGCACGGCTATGAGGAGGCCCCTTCAGAGTAGAAGAAACTCCAGGTCCAGAGAAATCACCTATTTGCTGTGATGTTTTATTCCTTCGCAGAAAGAAAGATCTGAAAGTGACAGGGCAAAATTATCAGATCTGACAGCGTTAAACGGTGGGTGGATGTTACCGTGTCTGCTTCTTGGTGAGCCTGAGATGCTTCACACTTGAGAAAATAAATCAACTGGCGGCAGTAATCTGATTACATTACAGTGCTAATTAAGAGCAGAGCCCGGATTTAAATTCGCAGCTGTTGGACACAGAAGTCCGTGTTGGAAGCTGCTCCATTTGCTCGAACGTGTATACAGCCAGGAGCTGCCTGGTGCGTATAGCCCGTCGTTAAACAGCCATGGTGCGCAGGAATAACAACACAAGATGCTACCTTCTTTCCCAGACGCCTTTGAAATGGCTCGGTAACCCCAGACAGGAGACTGTGAAAAGGAGCCCCTGTTCGCAAATAGCATCGCGGGATGCGGGGCACAATCTCAGAACCAGCCTCTCTTTCTCACAGTCCAAAGACATAATGGAAGATCAGGAGCATGAAATTCAAGGAATATTCTAGACAAAGAAAGAGAGTAAACTACAGAGAGTAGGTGGACCTGGCCAGAGGTCCAGTTGTTTATAACACCATCTACTCCCTCCCCCCCACTCTCACACCAAAACATTATAGGTTTGATTCCCGGTCAGAGCACATACATGAGGCAACCAATCTCCCTCTCTCTCCCCTCTCCCCCCCAAAAAAAAATCAATAAAAACATATCCTCCGATGAGGATTATAAAACGATGTTTTAAAACAGAGTAGGTGGGTAGGTGGTACCTGTGAGTGAGTTCCAGAAGAGGCAGGGAAAGAATCCTGAGGCTCAAAGGACGAGGGGTGGGAGGGAAATGATTGCATAAAGAAAGGAGGCATCGAAAGAGGCAGATGGGGTGAAACCTGGGGACGGAAAAAGACAGGAGTTAGAGAAATAAAAGGCGTTGCGACGAAGAAAAAAATCAGAAGTTCCAGAAAAGCGAGGGACACAGAAACAGCAGGTAAAATGAAGGGGATAAAGGAGAAGGCGGACGGAGCCTTCCGGCCATTCCATAAATTGGTTCCATGTCCCGCCCGGTGGGCCTCTCCTCCCTGCTCTGGCATTGACAGGATCAGCCGCTTGGAGCGAGATACTTGACAATGGCGGGGCAATAAATTGAAAGCGTCAGTGACGGGCCCTCGCAGTGAACATTAAGCACCGAGGAATGCACAGGGAATACCAGCGTGACATGAGCCTGAGAAATGTGTGCGCACACCCGCGCAGAAACGTGTGTCCTGGACCGCTTTCAGGGCTGCAGCTCGTGCCCCGGGCTGCTGTTAGATTTCCCATCTCCCCCTCAGCCCACCAGGCTGCGTGCTGGACCCCGACACCATCTTCACCAAACAACGAACAAGCAAGCGGAACCTCCACGATGCTGGGGGTTAGAGCTTCAACGTGTGGATGGGGGTGGGGGGGCATACCCCTCAGGCCATAACCAATGCCTCGCAGATTTTGCTCTTTCTGGCTTTGTGCTCTTCTAACAATGCTGCAGTGAACATCACGGGGTGTTGGCAACATGTGAGTGTATCCACAGAATGAACCAGAAGTAGAATTGTGAGTATATCCACAGAATGAACCAGAAGTCGCATTGCCAAAGCGTGGATATCGTCATATTATTCTCCAAAAACGCTGGCCGAATTTAAACCACCAACAGCGTCTGAGCGGTCATTTCCCCTCGCAAACCACAGCGTGTTATCAAACCTCTTCCATCTTTGGCAATCTCTAACTGAAAAATGATCTCTTGCTTTGGTCTGCTGCTTTTAGCATTTTTATCATAAGATGGCTACTGTTCTTTTTTGCATGTGCTATTATGTTTACAGTGATTAAATGCTTGCATTATGCATATGTTATTTTTAGGGACTCAAAACTGCTAAGAGGCCTATATTCAAATCTATAGTCAGGTCATTGGAACATTAATCCCAGTATATCTAATCCACTGTAAAGAGGTATGGCTTAGGGGAGGGTGGGGGTTAGGGGGAGAGATCAACCAAAGGACTGGTATACATGCATATGAGCCCAACCAATGGACACAGACAACAGGGGGGGAAGGGCATGAATGGGGGGTGTAGGGGATACGGGGGAATAAGGACCCATGTAATACCTGAATTAATAAAGAAATTAAAAAATAAAATAAAGAAGTATGGCCACATGTGGTTTGCATAGAGTCCATTCTAAGCAAGTACTTTCTGAATGAAACTGATCACTGCTGGCATCTGTTATCGATTGTCGATGGTGATAAAGCCAGCCCCTAATCATCGCTGCATTGCTGAGTGGTTGTGTATCTTTCAATAACTTTGAATTAATTTGAAGTTATTTTCCTCTACCAATTCTTTGCCAATTGATAAGTGTTTTTAAATTGCATGGAGCCGAAACCGGTTGCCTCAGTGGATAGAGCATCGGCCTACGGACTGAAGGGTCCCAGGTTCAATTCTGGTCAAGGGTATGTATCTTGGTGGTGGCCACATCCCCAGTAGGGGGCGTGCAGGAGGCGGCTGATCGATGTCTCTCTCTCATCATGTTTCTAACTCTCTATCCCTCTCCCTTCCTCTCTGTAAAAAAAAAAAAAATCAATAAAATATATATTTTTTAAAAATTTAAAAAAACAAAGAAATACATACATATATATACATATATATATATTAAAGTATAAAAAAAGAAAAATGGGTAGAGGATCTGAACAGCCACTTCCCCCAAGAAGACATACGAATGGCCAACAGATATGTCAAACCATGCTCGACTTCATTAGCTGCTAGGAAAACGCAAATCACACCTACGATTAGATACCATCACATGCCTGTTAGAATGGCTATTCTCAGCAAGACACGTGATAACAAGTATTGGAGAAGATGCGGAGAAAAAGGAACCCTCGAGCACTGCAGGTGGGAATGCAGACTGGTGCGGCCACTGTGGAGAACAGTATGGAGGCTCCTCCAAAAAAGGGAAAATATAATTACCCTGTGACCCAGCAACCCCTCCTCTGGGTATCTACCTGAAACACTCAAAAATATTTCTTCACCACGATATCGAGACCCCTATGTTCACCGTGGCCTGTTCACAGTGGCCAAGACGTGGAAACAACCCAAGTGTCCTTCGACACATGACTGGATGAAGAACATGCGGTGTGCATGTACCATGGAATACTGCTCAGCCATAAGATAAGATGAAACACAGCCATCTGTGACAACATGAATGGACCTTGAGAATACTGTGACAAGTAAAACAAGTCAGGAAAAAATACAAACTATGTGGTTTCACTCATCTGTGGGATATAAGACTGAAAATCATAGAGACAACAGCATGGTGGTTACCAGAGGGAAGGGGGGAAGGGGTAGTAAAGGGTAGAAGGAGTCAAACAGATGGCGACAGAAGATGATTTGACTTTGGGTGGTGGGCACACAATACAATTCAGATCATGTATCATAGAAATGGACCTTTGAAACCTATATGGTCTTCGTGACCACTGTCACCTCAATAAAATTTTTTTACTATATATATTTTATTGATTTTTTTACAGAGAGGAAGGGAGAGGGATAGAAAGTCAGAAACATCGATAAGAGAGAGACATCAATCAGCTGCCTCCTGCACACCCCCTACTGGGGATGTGCCCGCAACCAAGGTACATGCCCCTGACCGGGATCGAACCTGGGACCCTTTCAGTCCACAGACCGATGCTCTATCCACTGAGCCAAACCGGTTTCGGCACCTCAATAAATTTAATTTTTAAAAATTGCTGGCAGGACTTTGGTGTGAGTGGGCTTATGAGGAGAGGGCCCCTCGGAGAGGGAGGAAGACTTTTTTACATTTAGTAGGATGATCTGCGTTTCCCAAGTGCCTTCTCCCAGCGGCACAAGTCTTTATGAGCAGACACGCCGGTCAGCTCTGTTTGCCACATGTAAGGCTGAAAGTGCACATTAGGTTTGCCATGTCTCGGGATTTCATCATGGTTTTGGCAAGGGTGTTTACACATAAGGAGGCCTTTTGTCCGACTGCATAACTCTGATCTGTTTATGAGCTCTGAAATCAAATTAGCTCGCATAAACGCGCCAGAAGGTAATTTTCCTATTAGTCTCAATGGTCCCCAGTCCGGCCACAAAAGGGCCAGTCACCATTCATTCGTGACACGGGTGACATGGGCGGCCCGCCGGCCTGGGACAATGCACTGCTTCGTGGGAGTTTCGTGACCTACAGGCTCTCACGCACTCGGAGGGGGAAAGGGTGGCTGGAAGCGCTTTGCTGGGTCTGTGGCAGCGGCTCTTACTGTGGAATAAAGGAAATAGACTGACGCAGGAGAATGAAGGCTGCAAACTCTCTGCAAAGGACCCAGTAAGGGTTATAGGTTTGGGAGGCCAGTAAGTCTCTGTCGCGACCACCAAACTCTGCTGTGGTGTCATGAAAATGGCCATGGATGATGCATAAATGGCCAGGTATAGCCGTGTGCCAATAAAACTTTATTTACAAAAAAAAAAAAAAAAAACATGTGGCAGGCCACATCTGGCCCACGGGCCACAGTTGACCACCCCTGGCTCTCAACTATATTGAGCTTCTCTTTCTCTGGCATTTTCTCTTTCAAACATACAGTGGTACCTCGAGTTACGAGTTTAATTCGTTCCAGAACCTTGAGGCGTGGGAAACTATGAGACGCTCGATTCGCGGTAAACTGGTGGGTCCTGTGCAGCTGGCTGATCCACGCGATGACTCCTATCTCAACTGTTGCTCGTATTTCAAAGCAAAAATCACTCGTATCTCAAGGCTCGTATCTCAAAAATCTCGTATATTAGGGCACTCGTATCTCGAGGTACCACTGTACTCAGTTACGATATGTCAGGCCCTAATTCAGCTCTTTTAAAGTTCACGTATTTCATTCTTCGAAGTACTATCTCATCGGCCCATTTTACAGATGAGAAAACGAAGGCACAGAGAGGCCGAGGAACTTCCCCAGGGCAGTGCAACCACTAAACGGCAGAACCAGAACTTGAACCCAGGCCCTCTGGCCACAGAGACCACCGCTGGCCACTCACCCCTGCGAGGTTTGAAACATGCAAAGAGCTCTCAGGAATTTGCCCTAACCAGTTTGGCTCAGTGGATAGAGCATCGACCTGTGGACTCAAGGGTCCCAGGTTCGATTCCAGTCAAGGGCATGTACCTTGGTTGCAGGCACATCCCCAGTAGGGGGCGTGCAGCAGGCGGCTGATTGATGTATCGCTCTCATTGATGTTTCTAACTCTCTATCCCTTTCCCTTCCTCTCTGTGAAAAGTCAATAAAATATATTTTTAAAAAAAAGAAGAATAATTCACCTACCCTGCCCTTGCCGGGTGGCTCAGTTGGTTGGAGTGTCGTCCTGTACACCAGAAAGTGGTGGTTCCATTCCAGGGCACACACCCAGGTTTCATGTTCTATCCCCGCCTGGTCAGGGCGTGCACAGGAGGCAGCCAAAGGATGTTTCTCTATCCCACACTCCCTCCCTTCTCCCTCTAAAACCCAATGAAAACATGTCCTCGGGTGAGGGGTTTTTTAGGTTTTTAACTCCTCTGCCCTCTCAGGGACTCCTGGAGCTCTCCTCGCGTGGCCTGGACTGAGAGCAGATTATTTTTCCTGCTATTTGCCCAAGCGGAGCCCGGTTAATTCCACGCGAGACTCCCAGCAAGGGAGACCCCGAGGCCCCACATCCACCCTGCCACTGGGAGGGCCTCAGAGGCCTGGGTAAGGCTTCTAGAACTCTGTCCAGCGTGGTTTCCCAGTTTCCCGTAAGCTAGAAGTCACTGTGTCCCCTCCCAAACCACTGGGGATAAAACGGTGCTGCTGAAACATGCTATTTAAGAAACAAGAGAAGACTTGGGGAAGTGGCCGTATGACATGTAAAATTAATGACTACAGAAATAAAAATTTCACTCCAAGTTCTCCTGTAACACAAAATTATGGGCCCTCCGGGTGAAGAGAGACAGGGGCGAGTGGCCAGCGGTGGCCTCCGTGGCCAGAGGGCCTGGGTCCAAGTTCTAGCTCTGCCGTTTACCGGTTGCACAGCCCTGGGGAAGTTCCTCGGCCTCTCTTTTTTTTTTTTTTAATAAATTTTATTGATCTTTTACAGAGAGGAAGGGAGAGAGAGAGAGAGAGAGTCAGAAACATCAATGAGAGAGAGACATCGATCAGCCGCCTCCTGCACACTGGAGATGTGCCCGTAAGCAAGGTACATGTCCCCGACCGGAATCGAACCTGGGACCCTTCAGTCTGCAAGCCGACGCTCCATCCACTGAGCCAAACCGGTCTCGGTCTCGGCCTCTCCTGTGCCTTTGTTTTCTCATCTGTCAAATGGGACGATGACATCGTACTTTGAAGCACGTTTTACAAAAGCTGAATGAGGGCCTGACATAGAGGAGCCGAGTACGTGTGAAAAAGAACACGCTAGAGAAGGGGAAGCTCAATTTAAATGCAATTTTACACATGACATGTAAAATGAATGCCCACCGAAATAAAAACGTCACTCCACGTTCTCCCGCAGCACCAAACTACAGGCCCTCCGGGCAAAGAGAGATGAGGACGGTCGCTGGAAGTGACGGGTCTCCTCTCTCGGGTTTGGCATGTTCCCTGGTGGGTCTGGATTCGGCAAGCGAAGGCCGGCTGTTGGTGTCCTGACGGCCCTGGGACAGGAGGTCCAAGCTAACACGCGGACCACCTAGCACTCTGCACGCTCTCTGCCCTCCCTCCCCCCTCGGACGACCCGGATTTTCCTTTCAATCGGAATGCGCCTCTTTCCATAGCGTTAAAACCACCCTCCTGTCTCATCCAAGAAGGAAGTAAATGGAACATTCCCTTCAGGACACGGAAACCTCCCGGGGTGGCCGAAGAGAACGTGCAAGGCTTTCAGACTGAGGTTACACGTCCAGTCACATGGGCGATGGCAAATCACTGGCTCTGGGCGCGGACGGAGGATGGAGGAGAGCGAGAAAGAGGCTAATTTCTCTGAGACAGCTGCAGGGAGAGGGAGGTGGGTGTTGCCGTGTCCCATTCACAGAAGCCCCGGACCAGACCCCAGACGCTGCGATGGCCTTTGCCGCTGAGAAAGGACCGGCCACTGTGTGCCTGGCCACAAGGCTCCAGCTCTCACATCCTGGAGGACAGAGACTGTCTGACTCGGGAAGGGAAGGATATTTTTGTAAGGTTTTTTAAAATATATTTTATTGACTTTTTTTACAGAGAGGAAGGGAGAGGGAGAGAGAGGTAGAAACATGAATGAGAGAGAAACATCGATCAGCTGCCTCTTCCATGCCCCCTAATGGGGATGTGCCCGCAACCAAGGTACATGCCCTTGACCGGAATGGAACCTGGGACCTTTCAGTCTGCAGACCGACGCTCTATCCACTGAGCCACACCGGTTTCCGCTGGGGGTGTTTTGTTTTTGTTTTTTAAAGATATTTTACCATGGAAGTGTATGCTGTCACCCAGAGGAACCGCCACTGTGGAGTGGTGACTGGGGTCCCTGGTGACCTCAGCGGCTTTCACTGGACAGGACACGTGAAAGGGCAGAGGAGGAGATACATGGGAGGCCTACCATGTGCCAGGCTCCCTGCTAGGGATGTAATGTAAGCACATGGAAGAACTGGCTATTTTAAAATGCCAGCGTCTGCCTTCAAGTTTTGAAGATTATTGATTATCACTTAAAATATTTTTTCTCCTTTGTAGCTATGTGTGGTGATGGGTGTTAACTAGACTTATTGTGGCAATACAGCTGACACTGAACAACACAGGTGTGAACTGCACAGATCTGCTTACACATGGATTTTTTTTTACCCCCAATAAATATACAGCCTATCCTCCTGGGTTTTGCATTTGCAGATTCAACCAATTGCAAGTCAAAATCAGTATTTTCGATCCATGGTTAAGAAGCCAAGGATGGCCCTGACTGGTGTGGCTCAGTGGATAGAGCATCAGCCTGCCGACTGGAGGGTCCCAGGTTCGATTCCAATCAAAGGCATGTACCTTGGTTGTGGACCCATCCCCAGTCGGGGGCGTGCAGGAGGCGGCTGATCGATGTCTCTCTTTCATTGATGTTTCTAGCTCTCTGTCCCTCTCCCTTCCTCTCTGTAAAAAAATCAATAAAATATATATATTTTTTTAAAAGCCTAGGATGCCAAGGGCCACCTGTGTGCATGATTCTACACTGTTTTATACACAGGACTTGCGCATCCTTGGATTTTTGTGTCTGGGGACTGGCCGTGTCCTGGAACCAATCCTTCGCAAATACTGAGGACAACTACAGCGAATTCTCTGTAGTTTAGTTCTGATGGCGTCGAAAGTCATGCACAGATGTTCACCGCGTGGGAGTCCGTACCCCTGCCTCCTCCCCTTGTTCAAGAATCAAGTGTATACACAGATACCGAATCGTTATGATGTACACCTGTAACTGATACACGTTACATGTCAATAATATCTCAATACCAAAAAACTGAATTAAAAAAATCTTCCCTCATTTCAATTGCTGTTAGAAAGCTGGAATTTTATCCTGAAAACACTTCTCGCTCCGCCCTCATGCCTTCGTCCACAGCAGCCCAGGGAGACGCCCGGGGAAGAGGTCTGGTCCTGCTGGCACTCAGGGGGTCCCTGCGAGGCTTCGCACTGGGGAGCTCCGCGCATGCTCAGTGCCCAGCCTCCTCCCCGCCTGCCTCCCCCACCATGAAGGGCGCGAGGGCCCTCGTGGTTCAGAGGAGGGACCCGTGGGCAGGGCTCTGCCAGCGGCTGGCGTAGGTCCCCTGAGAAGCCTCGGCATCATTAGACGCTGGCGATCGGAACACGGTGCCGGTGCCCGTGGGTCACACCTCCCGCACTGGCTCCATCAGATGGCCGAGTCCTCGCTCCCCCCACCTCCATCTCCACCACCCCACCTCCCACCCTCCACCCCTTCCCATGGAACCGCAGAGCCGCTCCCAACACGCCAAGCCCGGCCTCCACGTGGCTGGAAACTCCCTTTCCTCCACTTACACAATTTACTCTGACATCCTCTGGGTGCCAGCTATGGGCCGGCGTGGCTGCGTTAGGTTTTAAAATAAAGGCTCTGGGCTCTGGCTGTCAGCGTTTACTGAGTCCCTGTAAGCCAGTGCCGTTCTGCCTCCTGAATTTAGGTCGCGTCTGTATTCTCTGCGCAGCTAACTCCAGCTTCCTCCTACAATCTCCATGGCAACCCAGTGAGGACTATATTCCCACCCTGGTTTAACACAAGAGGAAGGTAGGCCTGGGAAGTGAGACATGGGTGGGACGGTGATACTGATTCAAACCCACTCACCGCCCCTCCTAACCATCAGGGCACGCTGCCCGCAGCTCTCTGTGCGGAGCGGTGAGCACAAAGCCACACTCAGTGCCACGCTCAGAACCACCCCGCTGAATCGGTTAACTGCACATCCTCACAGGTCATCGTGGCAAGGCTAAGTTTGGAGGAGCCGGTTCTTCACGTGACCGTGGCTGTGGGTGCCACAGGGAATCTGACAGCGTCGCGGGCTGGCACCCCGGCCAGGAGAAGGCACAGGTCACCTGCAGCAGCGAGTGGGCTGCCAGTGGGGAGGGCACTCCCCTCACAGGTCGGAGTCCTTCTGGGTGGCAGGCGATGCTGCCAGACCGTCTGTTCCCAGCAAGCCCTCCCCGGCTGTGCCTTCCCTTTCCGTTGAAGTGAAATGCACCGCTTCCATGACTACATCATGGCCGTGGCGCACGGAAATGGCCACAGTGGGCTTTCACACGGCCAGGTCCCCGGGTTCTCAACAAGGATGTTCAAGAGGGAGTGACCTTCCTACCCATCGACCTTAGTGACATGGTGTTGTCTTCTACTGGGCAGGACATTTTCCCTCTCAAAACAGCCTTGGGCCCTGACCAGTTTGGCTCAATGGATAGAGTGTCAGCCTGCGGACTCAAGGGTCCCAGGTTCGGTTCCGGCCAAGGGCATGTACCTTAGTTGCAGCCACATCCCAGTAGATGTACAAGAGGCGGCTGATCGATGTTTCTCTCTCATCCATATTTCTGACTCTCCCTCTTCCTTCCTCTCTGTAAGAAATCATTAAAATTGTATTTAAAAAAAAAAAAAAAAACAACCTTGGCTTGTATTTTGTTTATTTAAAAAAAATAGATTTTTATTGATTCCAGAGAAGAAGGAAGAAGGAGAGAGAGACAGAAGCATGAATGATGAAAGAGAATCATTGATCGGTTGCCTCCTGCATGCCTCACATTGAGGACTGAGCCCAAAACCCAGGCATGTGCCCTGACCGGGAATCAAACCGTGGCCTCCTAGTTCTTGTAACGATGCTCAAGCACTGAGCCATGCTGGTTGGACAGCTTATATTTTAGAACACACGTAATAGTAAGAAGGCACAATTCATTCTCCTAGCATGGAGCCATTCAGAGAGAAAGATTTCACAGCAGGGCATAAGAAATATACTTAGAGAAGCTAGATCGAGATGTAAGACCATCTAGCACTGCACGGACGTTAAGAGCCCACGCTTTGGAGTAAGAGAGTGAGTAAGGTGGATATAGGTTTGAGTATGAGTTTGGGTTTGGGTTCTGCCTCTTACTTCCCATGTGACCTTGAGCCATTAACTTAACCTAATCTCTCTGACTTTCTTAAATGGGGACAATACTGCCCAGCCTGCATGGTTCAGTTAATGTTAAGATTACATGTTGAGATTAGATGAGAAACAGGTTGGCACCTGGTAAGCACAGGATAGTGGGTGATGTTATATTATTCTTAGTAATTATTAATGGACTGATCATCAGACATGATTATAAAAAATGGTATTCTGATCAACAGACATGGAACATTTAAACTTTCTCAAGATGATAACCAGCTCAGTGACTATATGTCAGGCCCTACTCAGCTCTTTTAAAGTTAACGTATTTAATCCTTCACAGTGATATTTATCACTGTTAAAAGTAATATCTGGAATTAAACTATGGACTCTCTGCCTGCACCCAAAAGGAAGCTCCATCAACTGCAGTACCAGTTTTTAAGGAATTAGAACATCATAAAAATGCTTAGAGATGAAATAATAAGACCTATCCTATCTTTAATCATTTGGAAGAACCCTCTAGGCTCAAGATTGCATTAATAAATATTCATCATCATTATTATATATAATAGGCATGCAAAAATACAGAGCAAGAGAGGTTTCCAGATGATAAAATAGCAATTATTCTTTTTCTTTTTTTTTTTATTTTATTGATTTTTTTTTTATAGAGAGGAAGGGAGAGGGATAGAAAGTCAGAAACATCGATGAGAGAGAGACATCGATCAGCCACCTCCTGCACACCCCATACTGGAGACGCGCCCGCAAGCCAGGTACATGCCCCCGACCGGAATCAAAACCTGGGACCCTTCAGTTCGCAAGCTGACGCTCTATCCACTGAGCCAAACTGGTCTCGGCAGCAATTATTCTTTTACTACAGTATATTCCATGACATATCTTTTCCTTCAGTCATCTGGAAGGTTTCTTTTTAAAAGATACTGATAACACAGTGGTTATTCAGTGACGGCTTATCACATTAAAGGCCAGAAAAAAAACAGAGGTGACTGCCCTTTCGGTGCCCTCTCTGGTGATGCCTCGCCGCTCTCTCGCAGGACAGAGGTCGTGTGCCTGCTGTGGGTGTGAATCCGCTGTGTGCTGGATAGCTTAACTTGCCAACACGCATGCACACGCATGAGTGGTGTCCAGTGACTAGCAATTAGTGCAATCCGCATTCCAGCCTTGGCCTGGCTGCGAACCCCAGCGGCTTTTAACCCTTCCCTGCCGGCTGCCGAATTTCACCGTGAAATAGGCATTTCCACCAGGCGGCCGCTCTGCCGATCATCTGTCTTCCTCTCCCCTGATCAGTCCTCTAACCTGGGGTGGAGGGGGTCATGTTTACCGACTAAATACACAGAACAGGATGTTTTTCTCGAATAAAGAAATTTCAAATTAAAGGAAAAAAATAGGTTAAAAAAAAAAAGGCAACAGAACGCTGATCTGAGACAATTCTGTTCCAAAATACCGCCCCTCTTCCGGCTTATCGTGTTGGTGCAGGTGCATGAGCTGCCATCCGAGTGAATGACAACCCAGTCACACGCGGCCCCTGGCACGCTGACACTCACTGGTCTGAGTGAGCAGCATGCAGAGCGCGTGAAAACTGTGTATGTGAACTGAGAACACATCTCCGCCGCTAATGGGCCAGGTCTTTAGGAGAGAAGCCACCGTGAAAAGTTAGTTGGCGAAGTCTCACAACACACAGACAACAAACAATAGGTGTCACTGATTTTCCCACCTCGATGCCCCGACTTCTCAACAGAGTGCCAGATCTTTTAACAGATTTTTCTATTAAAACCGAATTTACCCAGAGTCGGGAGTGTAAGCCCGAAAGGAAGCGCCCTGTGGAAAGATAAGACGATGCAAAGCCGAGGCTCGCCGGGAAAAGCTCAAAAAGGTACCTGGGGCCAAACCTTCGCAATGGATGAAATGAAACGCTGCCAGAGGGCAGTACCAGACCAGAACCAGCGGGAGCGTTGCAGCCAAAGCCAAAGTTTTCTCCGGAAGGCAGCTTTCTGCCGATGCAGCTCTGTCACCTGCAACCCAGTAAGGAAGCTCACGAACCATAGTTTCATCATTTCCTCATGCACAGACGTGCTCCTGGTTAAAATGAGCGGATTAATAGAAACCAAATCATAGCGCCCACCCCAGGACATGACAGAGGCTATGAAGACGTGCAGTGGGTATGTTTAACTGGCGCCAGAATTCTCAGCACAGGAGAAGGTGGTGAGGCCGCAAGAGTCCTCTCCTGCATTGTGCTAAGTGAAATAAGCCAGGCAATGAAAGGAAAAGACCACATGACCTCACTAATTTATGGGTAATAAAGAACATTGTAAACTGATGAACAAAAGGATAGACACAGAGGCAGTAAAGCATCAAACAGACTGTCACATTACAGCGGGAAGGTTAGGGAGAGGTGGGTAGAGAAGAGGTCAACGGAAGGACTTGTATGGATGCATATGAGCATAACCAATGGACACAAGACACTGGGGATGAGGGCATATATGGGAGTGAGGTGGGGGGGGGCGATGGAAAGATATGTACACATGTAACACATTAATAAAAGAAATGGGGGGAAAAGATGCCTCTCCTGACCACTTAGGCATTCATTTCCGTCCTCAATCTTCTTTTTAAAGCTATGTACGCACTAAAGAATGTTTGGAAAATAAAGAGAAACCATTACCCATCTCCCTGCCACCTTAAAACTGTTATCCTGTATAACATTCCTGCCTAGACTTGTTTTTTCACGTGTACAAAATCTTTTCTTTCACCTCGGCAGAAATATACAGGGGGAGCCGAAGGTTTACAGTTGTGAGTATATGAAAGGCAGAGTTTATCCGTGTGTTGTTTATTAATGATTGTATTATTTTCCATGTGAACAGCAGTATGCTTACTTTTGCCCCGCCCCCTATGCTATGCCTCTTGCTTCTGTTCACCTGAAATGTTTCTTGGGGTCAAAACCATGTGGTTCAGTGGATAGAGTGTATGCCTGAGGACTGAAAGGTCCCAGGTCCGATTCCGATCAAGGGCATGTATCTTGGTTGCGGGCCCATCTCCAGTGCGGAGTGTGCAGGAGGCAGCTGATCGATGTCTCTCTCTCATTGATGTTTCTAGCTTTCTATCCCTCTCTCTTCCTCTCTATAAAAAAAAAATCAATATTTAAAAAAAAAAAAAAACATGAGCCGAGACCAGTTTGGCTCAGTGGATAGAGCGTCGGCCTGTGGACTGAAAGGTCCCGGGTTCGATTCCGGTCGGGGGCATGTACCTTGCTTGCGGGCACATCTCCAGTAGAGGGCGTGCAGGAGGTGGCTGATCAATGTCTCTCTCTCATCGATGTTTCTGACTTTCTATCCCTCTCCCTTCCTTTCTGTGAAAAATCAATAAAAATATATTTTTATAAAAATGAGAAAAATAAATAAATAAAATAAAATGTTTCTTGGGGATGCTTCCCTCGTGGTATTTCGAGCTGCCTCATTCTCTTCCATTGATACCTTATAGAACACCTCGTCACTTGTCTGAAATCTCGTGTTATCACAAACGATACCACAGCAAGCACCTGGCACTCGGCTCCTTCTGCAGAGACGCAAGTGCATTGTGGGATAGAGTCCTACAAGTGGGTCCTCCTCGGTGGACGCATTATGTAGCTGAGTCAGAGTGTCTGTTGAGCTCTGCAGCCTGGAGTATTGAATGTTGCGCACAGCAAACACCTTCCATGTTGCCTTATAGCCTCCAAGATGAGCGTTGGTAGTGGTTTCTCACTCCTCACTGTCAGGCGGTTCAATACTCCTCAGGACTCATCTCACACTGTACCCTGCCTGCCCCCCCCACCCTTTCCTCCTCGCGCTGTGCTCCTCTTCATAGGCAGGCACCCCCACCCCAGAACACGCTCCAGGTCACATGACCCCAGAATGCCTTGTCTAAATGGATGGACCTTGAACACATACGCTGCGTGAAATAAGCGCTCCACGGTTTGAGAATTTTTTACGTAATTTTTTAAAAATATATTTTATTGATTTTTTACAGAGAGGAAGGGAGAGGGATAAAAAGTCAGAAACATCGATGAGAGAGAGACATCGATCAGCCGCCTCCTGCACGCCCCCTCCTGGAATTGTGCCCGCAAGCAAGGTACCTGCCCCCGACCAGAATCAAACCTGGGACCCTTCAGTCCGCAGGCCGACACTCTATCCACTGAGCCAAACCGGTCTCGGCTGTTTGAGAATTCTTTTACAATTTCTCAAACTGGTTATCACCTTCTGAAAGTCTGAACGGTCCATGTAGCTCAAATCTAACTCTAAGCCTCTGAACTTGCCATGTGGCTTTAGAAGCTCCCTCCCTCCCCCTCTCCCCACATCCCAGCCCCATAGAACTCTGCTCCTCTCGCTTTATTTTGTTCCCTCTAGATCAGTGGTTCTCAACCTTCCTAAGGCCTCGACCCTTGCATACAGTTCCTCATGTGGTGGTGACCCCCAACCATGAAATTTTGCTACTGTGATGCATCGTGATGTAAATATCTGCATTTTCCGATGGTCTTAGGCAACCCCTGTGAAAGGGTCATTCGACCCCCAAAGGGGTCGCGACCCAAAGGTTGAGAACCACTGATCTAGATCTTTAGTCCATTCCACACACGTGTATCTGTGCAAACATAGCAAAAAGATGCACACCACATTATTAGTCCTGGCGATCTAGCACTTCCATAGTATAGAACTGGATCCTTTCCAATGTCTAGGTCCATTTTCATAAAGAAAAAACAACAAAGAATATTCTTTTTAACTCAGAAAACAAAACACACAAAACCCACAGTCAATGTCAGCCCGGCTGTCTTCCCGGCCAAGCTGAGAAAAGGAATAAAACAGACCGAGTCTCCGGGGAGCATTCAAATGTCCTCGGCGAAAGCCAAACATCACCCCAGATTCTAGATAAGCTTTTTCTCAACTTTAGAACAACAGTTGTTTTTTTCCTTACATGGTTGTCCAGATGGCGGAGTAAACAGCCCACATTCCATCGGGATACACCGAGCCTGTGGTTCATCGATCGCTCGGGCGTAGGCTGATCAGTAGGAGAGGCCGGGCCAGGCCCCATATCCAACCCCGAGGACCGCAGCCGCACGTGAGGGAGCAGGCAGATGGCCACTCGCCATCTCACGAGCAGACACTTGGCTCCGGATGGACGGCCCAACCGGGAGGTCTCTGGCTTCAGCCGGTCCCTGGGAGCCGGGGCTGGCGGGGATCCAGGGGTCTGTTCAGGGGATCACCGCTCGGGACGAGCTCCCATAATTCATGAGAAGCTGGTGTTCCTTCAGGCAAGAACAGACCAGGGCCCCCACTCCATCGAGACCGACGCTCACTCACTCTTTACTTGCAGCCTCACACAGGAAGAGGGGAGGAAAGCGCTATTCTGGCTTCTCCAGGTCCCACTTAAAAAGCAGCCATCAGAAAGGATGTATGCACCCCTATGTTCATAGCAGCACAATTTACAATAGCTACAGTTTGGAAACAGCCTAGGTGCCCGTCAGCAGATGAGTGGATCAGAAAACTGTGGTCCATCTACACAATGGAATTCTATGCTGCCATAAAAAGAAGAAATTCTTACCATTTGTAGCAGCATGGATGGAACTGGAGAGCATTATGCTAAGTGAAATAAGCCAGTCCATGAAAGAAAAATACCATATGATCTCACCCATTTATGGATGATAAAGAACATTATAAACTGATAGATACAGAGGCAGTAAAGCATCAGACTGTGAAATTACAGCAGGAAGATTAAAGTTAGGTGAGGTAGATAAGAGATCAATCAAAGGACTTGAATGCATGCATATAAGCATAACCAATGAACACAGACACTGGGGGGATGGGGTATGCCTGGGAGAGGGGCGGGCAATGGGGAGATATGTATACATGTAACACAATAAAAAAATATATATTAAAAAAATGAACAACAACAAAAAAAGCAGCCCCTTGCTGGTTTGGCTCAGTGGATAGAGCATCGGCTTGTGGGCTAAAGGGTGCTGGGTTCGATTCCAGTTAAGGACACATGCTCAGGGTTGTGGGCTTGATCCCCGGTAAGGGGTGTGCAGAAGGCAACCGATCAATGATTCTCTCTCATCGCTGATGTTTCTGTCTCTCTCTCCCTCTTCCTTCCTCTCTGAAATGATCCTCTCTATCATTGATGTTTCTCTCTCCCCCTCTCCCTTCTTCTCTGAAATTAATAAAAATGCATTTAAAATAAATAAATAGCAGAAGGAACTGGCAGGAACCAAACCTTACTGGGGTCGTTTTTATATATACCTGAGTGAAAATGTGTTGACAGCCAGGTGAGAGGAGGATCAGGCCTCAGCACAGTGCCCGGGGGTGCAAAGGTCAACTCAGTAAAGGGAAAAAGGAAGGAGCCAGAAGCCTGCCTCTTGTATTTCTCAGTTTTGCTTAGGACCGTGGTCGGCAAACTGCGGCTTGAGAGCCACATGAGACTCTTTGGCCCCTGGAGTGTGGTTCTTCCACAAAGTAACCACAGCCTGGGCGAGTCTATTTCAAAGAAGTGGTGTGAGAAGAAGTTTAAGTTTAAAAAATGTGGCTCTCCAAAGAAATGTCCTTCATTGTGTTGTTGACATGTGGCTCTGTGGACCGATGAGCTTGCCGACCACTGGCTTAGGACAGGAAACCACCCTTTTCCACTCAAGCTCAGCCCTGCAGGCCTTCCCTGGTGCGAGCAGTGTGTCCAGATAAAGTGTCTGCCTGTTCCACTGCAGGTGGCTAGCAGGCACAGCAAAGATCCCAGGCAGAACTTAGGTAGATCTGATGAGGCCCACGTACAATGGATACATCTTTAAGTACAGTGGTACCTTGAGATATGAATGCCCTAACATACGAGATTTTTGAGATACGAGCTGTGAAGCGAGCGATTTTTGCTTTGAAATAGGAGCAACAGTTGAGAGAGGAGTCATCGCGCGGATCGGCCGGCTGCACATGACCCACCAGTTTACCTCGACTCGAGCGTCTCATAGTTTCCCACGCCTCAAGGTTACGGAACGAATTAAACTCATATCTCGAGGTATCACTGTACTTCCTTTTTTTGTATAAACATCTCTAAAAACAAGGTGAAGAAACAGGTGTGTGGACAGAGGATTGGGGCTCAGCCCAGCTTTGAGTTTTGCAAGAAACTGCAGTTCAAAAAATCTCTCTATATAAAACCCTAATGTGCAAATACATCAAACGGCGGAACAACTGAACAACCGGTCACTATGACGTGCGCTGATGATGAGAGGGCACATGCGGAACATGGTGGGTGTCGGCAGCAGGTGGCAGAGTGTGGGACAAGGCGGGCATCGGCCGCAGTGGATGGTGGAGCAGGTGAGCGGGGGTGCCAGACCAAGGCAGGGCTCTGATCACTGTCATGGGGCAAGCCTCTGTTGGTTACTGCAAATTCTTTGCTCCCGTGTGCCACAGTCCCGCCCGGCACTTGCACCCACTGCCGGTGCCCAGCGCAGGCCCCAATCGCTCGGCATCACCAGCAAGTGTGAGGAGCAGCTGCCAGTCCCAATCGCCCCTGAGGGTTTCTCCACCTCCCCTGCTCCTGAGGGGCGATAGAGGCTGGCAGCCACCTCTCACACCTGTTGCCAGGAATGGCTCCACTTGCACCTGCAGCCGGCTTCGGAGCCACTGCTCGCAACCACTGCCAGCCATAGTGCCAGTACCCATCACTCAGCACATCCCCAGTGTGAGAGGCGGCTGCCAGCCCTGATTGCCCCCGAGGGCTTGTCCACCTCCCCCTGCTCCTGAGGGGAGATCGGGGCAGCAGCCACCACTCGTACCAGCTGACGGAGCCCACCCCAATCATTCCATGCCATCAGCGGGGGTGAGTGAGACTGACGCCATCAGTGCATGGGAGCAGCGGTGGTGGGAGCAGGGCTGTAGGCAGAGAGGGGACCAGGGGCTGCAGTGGGAGGGGTCAGGCAGGGGCACGGAGGATGGGCCAAGACCCACGCTTGTGCCCACCACAGCCTCACAGCCCACAGTTCCTTTCAAGGTGCACGAATTCAGGCACTGGGTCCCTAGTCCTATATAATAAAACCCTAATATGCAAGTCAACCAAACACGGAACAACCGTTCACTGTGACATGCAATGACCACCAGGGGGCAGACGCTCAGCACAGGAGCTGCCCCCCAGTGGTCAGTGCGCTCCCACAGGGGGGGCGCCACTCAGGCAGAAGCCGGGCTCACGGTTGACGAGCACAGCGGCACTAAGGACCCCTCGGGGGATGTCCAACTTCCGGATTAGGCCCGCTCCCCAGAGGGGTCCCAGACTGCGAGAGGGTGCAGGCCAGGCTGAGGGACCCCAGTGCATGAATGTCATGCACTGGGCCTCTAGTATTTAAATAAATACAAACTGGTGGTTTTTCATGTCTGTCTGAAATTACCGACATTCCCTCTTGGGCTTTGTTTATGTTACCTTTTTTTAGCTAAAAAATTTTTTTTTTTTAATTTATTAATCCCCTTGCAACCCAATTACTATTTCTCCCAGATTCAGTACCCTTTCCATTAGCAGAAGTTTACCTTGCATGAAATTGAAGATTTACATTTAAATCATTCCCACACACACACCCCTAAATAACTTCACAAACACATTAAAAGAGGAAAAGGAAGTTGGAGTTAGAAACTGCAGGCCATAAGAATTTTTTTTGTTTCTACAGGACGGACCGTGACTGCCAACAGTTTCATAGTTTTAGCTGCTTTCCAAGGGGAGGAATGTGATAATAGCTCCTGGGTGGGACGATTTTGGCTGCACTTGATTAAATCTACGCTCGAGATTCACAGAGACCAGCGTGGACTGCACTTTTTATTTTATGTTTTTTTTAAGAAACAGCTCTGCATTTTATCTGACCTCAGCCTTGCCAGGTGTGGGGGGGGGGGGGTCTGGCACCAGCTTAGACAGTAACTAAGAGAGCAGTAGTACACTGGGCCATGGAGTCACACAACTCCCATCATCAGTAATGAGTGTCTCACTCACACCCTGCAGGCGTGGTTTGGGAGAGACGTGCTCAGTGAGTCTGAGGGCCTTTCCCTTCACGGAGGGGAGGGCTATGTCACTCAGCGCCCTGGAAGCACGAGTCCATGAGAGAACGGTGACAAGCACGGGGCGAGTTCAGCTGGCGTTTTTATTTGTCCTCTGTCTCTTTCTTTTGGTAAGTAAATCATTTTGTAAAAAAATATATTTTATTGATTTTTTACAGAGAGGAAGGGAGAGGGATAAAGAGTTAGAAACATTGATGAGAGGGAGACATCGATCAGCTGCCTCCTGCACGCCCCCTACTGGGGACGTGCCCGCAAGCAAGGTACATGCCCTTGACCAGAATCGAACCTGGGACCTTTCAGTCCACAGGCCCACACTCTATCCACTGAGCCAAACCAGTTTGGGCTGATGTGGTTCTTAATGTATGTAGAAGAAATATTTAGGACAATGACATTCTAAATCGGAGTGGGGGAGAAAAGGGGCCTGAAGTGAGGTAAGGTTTCTGTACGTTATTCAAACTAGTAAATGTCAAACTGTGATAAATGATGCACACAGAATATAATGCCTAGAGCAACCACGAACAACACTATGAAGACACACACTCCCACCAGAGATAAGTTAAAACAAAATCTTAAACACTGTTTTGGTAACCCACAGAAAGGCCAAATGGAGAAACAGAAGGAATATTTAAGTAATGTAATCAATAATCATATTAAATAAAAATAGTCTAAACTGACAAATCAACCAGAGATGGGCAGCATGGATAAAATCACGGCCAAACCGCACGTTGTCTCCCAGGCATGCTGCTGGGTGCGGAAAGCCTTCGCAGAGGTCACACACTGTTGTTCCAGTTACATAACATTTTCAACATGGCAAGCTATTCATACGGAGAACAGACTCGTGGGTGGCAGGCATTAACAGTAATTAAGGGAATGACTATACAGGTATAGTGTGTGAGGGACAGCTGTGTAGTGAAGGATTCGTCCTCTATCTTTTTTTTTTAATATATTTTATTGACTTTTCACAGAGAGGAAGTGAGAGGGATAGAGAGTTAGAAACATGGATCAGAGAGACACATCAATCAGCTGCCTCCTGCACACCCCCCACTGGGGATGTGCCCACAACCAAGGTACATGCCCTTGACCGGAATCGAACCTGGGACCCTACATATGCTCTATCTACTGAGCCAAACCGGCTAGGGCTCGTCCTGTATCTTAATTGCAGTGGTAGTTAAACAAACCTACACATCAGAGGATGGCACAGATCTAGCTATACACACCCATACATTGCACCAATGTCAACTTTCTAGTTTTACTTTGTACTTTGGTTACCAGTTTTCCCACTGGTGCTGCTACATCTTATGTGACCACTGGAAACACTGGGTAAAGGGTACATATTGATGTTTCTCTGTCCCTTTGTACAGCTTCCTGTGCATCTGTAGTTATCTCAAAAACAAACAACAAAAACCTGTGTGAATTCAAATCTGGGCTCTAGCACTCCCTGTGTGAACTTGGGCACATTTTATCAATTTGTGCCTGGGTTTTGTCAATTAAAAAATTAAATATTAGCCAAGACCGGTTTGGCTCAGTGGATAGAGCATCAGCCTGTGGACTGAAGGGTCCCAGGTTTGATTCCAGTTAAGGACATGTACCTTGGTTGTGGGCACATCCCCAGTGAGGGGCGTGCAGGAGGCAGCTGATGGATGTCTCTCTCTCATCGATGTTTCTAGCTCTCTATCCCTCTCCCTTCCTCTCTGTAAAAAAAAAAAAAAAAAATCAAGTGCATTTTTTTATTATTAAATATTATTCCTGGCCAGTATGGATCAGTTGACTGGGCATCACCCATGCAACTAAAAGTTGCCAGTTCAATTCCGGGTCAGCGCACATGCCCGGTTTTCAGGCTCCATCCCCAGTTGTAGTGGAGGAAGGGGCATGAGACTGCCAATCAATCTTTCTCCCTCTCTCCCTCTGCCTTCCTCTTTAAAATAAATAAAAACGTTTAAACATGTATCTCAAAATAATTAAGGATGTGTTGTAGCACACATTTTATAAGTTAATGACATTTTAAAGATCCGACTTTTACCTTTAGGCCAAAGTTTGATTTCCGTGTATACTATCACTTTTTTTTTAATACTGTATATTTTATTGATTTTCTACAGAGTCCACTGAGCCAAACCGGTTTCGGCTATACTATCACTTTAAAAAGCAGTTAGAAATTCACATGACTGAATGAGCATCAGAGAAACTGAACCTTGAGAGCATCTCTTTGCTTCGTGTAACTCCAGACCAGTCGCTGGTACTTAGGTTGCATTATGCTTAGCAACTAGAGTTACATATAAAGGGTTAGTATTACAACGGTTGCCTAGTCTGTAATGTCATTTTTCTTTGTAATTCAAATATTTAGTGAGCCCTTTTGATGTGGAAAACCCCAAGTCCGTGTCCAGAAAGTGTTAGGTGTTCCTGGGAAGGAGAAATGACCCAGCCGGTCCCCACGGGATCCACTGCGGTTGCCCTGCCTGATCTGGCCAACAGGTGGCAGCACGCTCCAGGGAAAACATCTCAAGAACCCTGTGACCGGTTTTCCGCGGGCGGGTATGCAGACCCGCTGGACAAAGGCCTGTTTGCAGTGTTGCTTCTGGAAAAACTGTATTCCCACAGCAGCAGAGGTCACACCAGGCTACACCTGGGTCCAGGTCGCCAGGGCAGCCAATTACCAGCTGCTGGTTCCTTCACAAAGACAGCCCAGCACCAACTGGCAAGGTTCCTGCCAAGCCAGGAACCCCGAAACCGAGAAAACAAGAGACTGAAGAACGCTGGCGTAGTGCGAACCTCTCCCCTCTGCGCATCTGATAACATTCCCGTCTAATAAATGTGATGAATAATGTGTGGCATTTTTACTGTTTATAACACTAACTAACCCTTTATATATAACTCCAGTTGCTAAAAATAATACAATCTAACTACAAAAACTAATGATTTTTTAAGTTAATTTATTCATTCCTTTTTTTGAATGTATTGGGGTGACATTGGTTCACAAAACCACCCGGGTTTCAAGTGCACAACTCCATAAAAACACCCGCACCCTGCATGCATTGTATGCGCATCGCCCCAAAGCCTCTTTCTGTCCCCACTTCCATCTCTGTACAATAAGTGCTGCCATAAAAATAGAAGAATTGATCCCAGGGCATATGTACTTCTCTTTAGAGTGACATTCAACATCTTCATGTATTTTATTACACCTGTAGGATGTTATTAGCATGTACTCCTCTCACAGACTAATAGAATTATGGTAAGCCCTAGCCAGTCTAGCTCAGTGGATAGAGTGTCGGCCCATAGACTGAAGGGTTGGGGGTTCGATTGGGGACAAGGGCATGTACATTGGTTGCAGGCTTGGTCCCCAGCCCCACTGGGGGCGGGGGGATGTGTGTGAGGCAACCAATAGCTGTGTCTCTCTCACCTCGATGTTTTTCTGTCTCTCCCCTTCCCTCTCACTCTCTCTAAATAACAATGGAAAAATTTCCTCATGTGAGGATCAACAAAAAATGAAAATAAACCAAAAAAAAATTAGGGTAAAATGCCAGGCAAGTTAGAGTTAAAAAATAATCCCTTTGAGTGAGAGTTTATTTTGTTTGGTTAGATTCAGTCATTAGCAGAAGGCATTCCCTCGTGGGTTTCCCTAATTTTATTTTATTCTGCCATGTTGTCATATTTACCTATACAAACAATTAATGGTATATCTTTGATTTTAAAGAAGTGTGAGATTCTGGCATGCTCTCTATTTAAAGGGTCATTATTTGTATCCCTAGTTTCCATGCCATTTCCAAGGAGACTGAGAAATCAGTTGCTATTTAAATGGAAAACTGAACTGACTATATGTGTTTAACAAATCATTGACTTGAGATAAAGCTGCTTAAAATCATATAGGGGAGTGGCCACTAAACTTAACAACATGTCAAGCATGAGTCGGATTATGAACTTGAATTTCAAATGGATCTCAGAGACTTCTGTAGCGTAGCATCTTCTTGTGCACAGTCGCCGCTAGGACTCTGTCATCTCTGGCAGCATAGCACTGGAAGAAGTAGAATCATAGGCCCGGCCGGCGTGGCTCAGTGACTGAGCAACGATCCATGAACCAGGAGGTCACAGTTCCATTCCTGGTCAGGGCTCATGGCTGGGTTGTGGGCTCAATCCTCAGTGGGGGTATTAGGAGGCGGCCGAGCAATGATTCTCTCTCACCATTGGTGTTTTTCTCTCTCTTGCTGTTCCTTCCTCTCTGAAATCAATAAAAAACATTTTTTTTTAAGTAGAATCACAGTATCACTCCAGGTCTGTGTAATTCTCAGAGTTGGTGTGTGTAGGACTAACAGTTAGATCTTTCCATACTCCAAGCAACCAATCTAGATGGTTAAGTGTCAAAGTGAAGATGATGATGATGATGATATGGTGATGATATTGGGCTGGTTTGCTAAGAAATTGAACAAAGGGACTTTATCAGATAAAGAACTAAAATTTATTAACTATGTACTATTAAAGTTAATTTCTAAAAATAAGTAATTTTAATTTTTAAAAGAAATCTTTAGTATAATCAAAGTGCTTTGCTAGGTCCAAGGAATATTAAGATGAACAAGTCAAGAAATGGAAATCCTTACAGAGCCCTTCCTAGCGGATTGAGGAAGGTTTCACAGGGAAGATAACATGTAGACTGGCCTTGAAGGATGCCGAGGATTTCAACCAAAAGTAGTAAGTCATTCAAGACAACAGTCAGTCAGGGCAAGGACAGGAGAGAAATGGTGCCTCGGCTGTGGGGTCCCAGTACATAGGGGGGAAGGGCAGAGAGATAGCTACAGGCCAGAAGGAAAAAGATGCTGAATGGTAAGGGTGTCCACCTGATAGTCTGAGGATACAGCAAAGCAGCAAAGATGTATAAATAGGTGATTACATAATCAGATTCATGACAAGACTCTAGCAGTGTTTGTTTAAATGGTTTATTCAGGTCACTCTGGGAAGACCCATGTGGTGTCTTAGAGGAGGAATTCCGGTAGACTCTTAAGATTTATAAGCACAAAAATGAGAGATTTCTGTTGGTTTTATGTGGTGAGCCGGGAGAAGACCAGGTGGACAGAAGCAAACAAGAGCTTGGCTTTTTCCCTTATCTTTCCCCTGACAGCGGGGTTTTTGTGTACATAAATTGCCTCTAATATTAGACTCTTGAAGAGGGAGTTGGTTTTCTGGCAAGGTCAGTAGCGCATACTATTTCCAGACTACAGAGACAGTTTTATCAAATACGG
>PVJN01018223.1:0-39319 GCA_004026805.1 Lasiurus borealis
ATTTGGAAACAGATTAATTGGGTGTTGTGTTTATGAATTGTTAGCCTGGTCTGGAGCAATGCCTAGGGCTAATTATTTGAAAAAAGTCTTTTCTGTGTACTCTGTCCATTATCCCATGAATTCTGAGTTGGGAGAACAGTTACAGCTCTCAGCCTTGTGTTGGGTGCCTAAAATGGTTCTCTCTCCTCCTTTCAGATACGTAGTTCCTTTCCCTGGCCTGAGGTGGTTTTCTCAGTCATGTGCCGTTATTTGAGAGACACCCTCTGATTTTCCTCTCTAGGTGTTGCTCTCTTCTCTAGTACCCAGGACAGCCCAATGAACTCTAATTGTCCTGGTCAACCTCCTAGACTTTCACTCAGTTTCCACAACAAGGGGAGTCTCTCAGGTTCTACCTCACCCTTTCCTGCTCGTGCCAAAATCTGGAAGCTCATTCAAGGTGGTAGTAAGCTGGGGCAGTGCTAGGGCTCACTTCCTGTGTTTCTCATTTCTTGGGGATCACTATCCTTTGTTGCCTGATGTCTTGTGTCTTGAAAACTACTGTTTCATATAATTTAATCTGGTTTATTTAATTTTATTTTAATTGTCTCTTTCTGATGGCAAGATAGAACTGGCCACTATTATTCCATCTTGGCTTCAAGAAAAAAAATGTTTATATTTATTTTTAAGTGAAAGAGATTGCGGTAGAATAGTAGAGTTCAAACAAAATTGAAATAGGTTAATAGAGATAATGAGAAAATGGGAGCATTTGAGAAGTACAGGGTGGTAAAGAGGCCTGCTTTGAGAACAGGGCAAAAAGAAGGAAACCTTTTTTCAGTTGTTTGTTATGCGAAGTGGGAAGTTTTCAACGTATTAAAGTGGAGGAGAAGGGACCAGTAGAGAGGAGATAACTGCCAGGGGAAGGACCTAGAAGAGGGAGGAGAGAATGGAATCCCAAGCACCTTTATGAGAATTTGCTCTGGAAGGGAGAGAGAAACAGGGAAATCACATTTCTTCTTCTTCTTTTTTTTTTTTTAAATATACTTTATTGATTTTTTACAGAGAGGAAGGGAAAGGGATAGAAAGTCAGAAACATCGATGAGAAAGAGACATTGATCAGCCACCTCCTGCACGCCCCACACTGAAGATGTGCCCCCAACCAAGGTACATGCCCCCGACCGGAATCGAACCTGTGACCTTTCGGTCCGCAGGCCAACGCTCTATCCACTGAGCCAAACCAGTCTCAGCCACATTTCTTCTTATGTGCCTTGTAGCAAACACTTTACATTTTTAAGGTTACATTTGTCAAGAATATTATAGGACGAGTACCATTATCAGGTGAGACAGGATAGAAAGGTTAGGTAACTTAACCAGGCTGGTTGACAGTGGGAAAGCTATATACCTAGAGTACGGTGTTTTCCCCTCCCTTCCCTTCCTCTCTCCTTTCCTTCCTTCCCCTTCTCTCTCTTCCCCTCCTTTCCCCTCCCCTCGAAAAAGAGAGAGAGACAGGCAGACAGACAGACATCAGTTTGTTGTTCTACTTATTTGTGCATTCACTGGTTCATTCCCATATGTGCCCTGACTGGGGATCAAATCCAGAACCCCAGTGCATGGTGATGCCACTCCAACCAACTGAGTATCCTGCCAGGGCTGTTTCTAATTTTTTTTTTGTAATCTCTCTGGGCTGTTTCTTCAGGGCAGGGAGAATCAAAGCTGGTGAAGATTATGGCTATAGTTGGAGTAAAGCAAGAAAAGAGCCATGTAACCATTGTATATATGTTTCATATCTACTTTATTAGAGGAAAATATGGAGAAAAAAGGCAGGTGAAAATGTTAATGTGCAGAAACATTATGTAAGACTAGAAACCCATTACACAAATTCGTGCACTAGTGGCGTCTCTCAGCCAGGCCTGTGGGTTCAGGCCCAAACCGGCTCTCCAACATTCCCCGAGGGGTCCCAGATTTCGAGAGAGTGCAGGCCAGGCTGAGGGCCCCACCAATGTACCATCGGGGCTGGGGAGGGACTTAAGAGGTTGGTCAGCTGGGGAGGGCCTGCGGGAGGGCTCCAGGATGTATCCGGCCGCCTCACTCAGTCCCGATTGGCTGGATCCCAGAGCAAGCTAGCCTACTGGTCAGAATGTCTGCCCCCTAGTGGTGAGTGCATGTCATAGTGACTTGTTGACTGGCCAACTGTCTGCTCCCTGTCATAGCGAGTGGTTGAGCAGCTTTAGCATACGTATCTTATGCTTTGATTGGTTGAACGGCCAACCAGTCAACTGGACACTTAGCACATTAGGCTTTTATTACATAGCATAGTTTAGTGAGAGCAATGCTCCTAGTTCTAGCTCTGCCTTATCCCATAAATCTCGCTTCAGAACTTGCAATACAAACGTGTGCTCTATTTTTTTGCATCTTTATACACAAATAGCAAATTAAGTCACTAGGGGAAAAGAAGACTTTAACTCATTGGTTACAATTAGAAGATAAGTGGTCTGAGAAGTGATCTTTGTTAGTGTTTTAATTTCTTTTTTTAAAATATGTTTTATTGATTTTTTACAGAGAGGAAGGGAGAGTGATAGAGAGCTAAAAACATCGATGAGAGAGAAACATTGATCAGCTGCCTCCTGCACGCCCCCCACGGGGAATGTGCCCACAACCAAGGTATGTGCCCTCGACCAGAATCGAACCTGGGACTCTCTTCAGTTCGTAGGCTGACACTCTATCCACTGAGCCAAACAGGTTTCAGCGTGTTTTAATATTTTTTGCCTCTGCCTTCCATTTAAAAAAAAAAATACTATACTTAATGGTATGTAAGTATTAGATTGAACCATATTTACCTGGTGTCAAAAGAATTGAGTATTGGCAATTTCGTATGGTTCAATATAATAGTATATTATAGACAAGCAATCATTGTATCTGTTGTTAGCACCATTAACAGGGTTCATTTATTTATTAGTGTTTTTATTCTCTAAATTTTATTTATTTATTCATCAGTGTTTTATTTATCTATCAGTGTTTGCCCAGTGCACAATATCTGGCCCATAGCAGTCATTCAGTAAACGATTTGTGAGTGAAAAACTATAGACTTTTGAAGTTATGTGTGTGTTTTGTAAGGAATTTCGGTAAAGATTAGGAGAGATCCCCTTTGTGTTAGGCCCTAAGTTCTTTGTACTAAGAGAAAAGGACTTTTCAGCAAAGCTCTTTTATTTCCAATGCACTTATTATCATGTTAAATAGTAAAAACTTACTGTACTTGCTTCTTCACCCTCATGAAAGATGTTCCTTTTTTCCAGCTATTTCAAAGATCCCAACCAACATCTGAGACTCCTACTCTTAGGAGGCTTTGTAAAAGGGCTCTGCCAGCCTCACATTCTCAACACTGCTTTTCTCTTTTCCATTGCTCGGCCTCCCTTTTGTATCCAGGATGGTTATGATAATTTTCTTTCTCATGTGGGGCCAGAGGCAGCCTTTTCCTATGCACCAGCAGGACCATTATGAAAAGAACGTATTTGTCATCACATTGTCTAGTGTATTACTGTTTAGGCCATTATGGTACCATGCACATTTTCTGCAGTATCAAGTTTCATCCACACAGTGGTGCTAGAAAACCAAGAATTGATGTTTGTCCCCCTCCTAATCAGTGGAATAGTATTTCTAACTGTTCCTGATAAAAGAAACACTTTTGGAGTTATATAGAAACAATGTCCTCTGTCTCTATCAAAGCCATCATAAAGCTTCAGAGATGATACTTCCGAAATGCATCTATACTTTAGTCACCCTTTACCGGAAGATTGCAATGGTTTTCTAGTGGATCTTCCTGGATTTACCACTGCTTTACTCTGGTATGTTTTCCATATTGTAGTTATAAGTGATCCTTTTACACATTTGAATCTGGACTTTATTCTCCTGCTTAAAAAATTCATAATACAGCCAAAACCGGTTTGGCTCAGTGGATAGAGCATCGGCCTGTGGAATCAAGGGTCCCGGGTTTGACTCTGGTCAAGGGCATGTATCTTGGTTGCGGGCACATCCCCAGGAGGAGGTGTGCAGGAGGTAGCTGATCCATGTCTCTCTCTCATCGATGTTTCTAGCTCTCTATGCCTCTCTCTTCCTCTCTATGAAAAATCAATAAAATATATATATTTTTTTAAATTCATAATACAATGAGTTTATCAACAAATATAAGTAAAGAAAATGTCTTTTATGATTTAATTCCTGCCAGCTTCTCTCACTTCATTCATCTGTAAGCCTTTCCTTGTACAATTCTGTTGCTGTTATTTCAGCCAGTTTGGCTGTCTTTTGGGTCTTTGGGCACAATTTTTTCCTCTTACTTTTGCCTGCTTTTCCTTCTGCCTGTGTTAAGTAGGTGCGTGTATGTATGAAGGTAGGTACATATACTTTTTAAATTAACTCTACCTTATCCTTTGTAGCTTGGCTCAAATTGTTGAAAGCTACTGTTAACCTCCCCAAGTAGATTAGCTCGCATTGTTACTTGTTCTCATGGTACCCAGTAATTTTTCTTTTTCAAAAATATTTTTTATTTATTTCAGAGAGGAAGTGACAGGGAGAGAGAGAGAGAGAAACATAAATGATAAGAAAGAATCATTGATTGGCTGCCTCCTGCACATCCCCTACTAGGGACTGAGCCCACAATCAGGCATGTGCCCTGACTGGGAATTGAACTGTGACCCCCTGGTTCATAGGTCAATGCTCAAACACTGAGCCATTAAAAAACATTTAATCATATATACTATTTACTTATGCATTTATCTGAGTAATGTCCATTTCCCCACTCAATCCTAAGTGTTAAGAAGATAGATTCTGTGCTCTTTACTCTTCATCTTACCATTGGTGTCTATTAAAATAGTTGTTGAATAAAATGAATGAATGAATATAAGTAAGCCAGGACTCAAAGTAGGTAATAGAATTAGGAACAGGGGAGTATTCTGGAATAAAACTTCGAATTAGCATATAGTAAGATGAGTTTTATATTAAGGTATTGCCTCCGCTTGGCCCACTTATTTCCTGTTAGAGCAGAAAATAGTTCTAGTGCACGGGCAGCCCCGAATGGTAAGGGTTCCTGTGTATGGAAAAAAGGAGGAGTGATAGGCAGAAATCACATTTGGCAAATTTAAAATTATGGAAGCAACCAAGAGAGTAGATCTTAAAAGTTCTCTTTAAGAGAAAAAAATTTAATTATGTAAGATGATGAATGTGTAAAGTAAATTTATTGTAGTAATTGTTTTGCAATGTATACATGTATTACACTTTGAACTTACAGAATGTTTTGTGCCAATTATATCAGTAAAGCTGGAGAAAAGTAAAATAAAATTGTGGAAGCAGCTAATGCTCTAGTAGAAAAAGTTCTATTTTTTTAGTAGGAAACTTTATTTTTGTTCCAGGTATAATAGTGTTTTGTTCTCTATTTTGGGGGGAAATGTGGTGTAACATAGCAGAAATCACTATTTGTGCTCACATTTATTTCCATAATTGTGTAATCCTATATAATAAAAGCCTAATATGCTAAGTATCTGGTTGTCTGGTCATCCGCTCAACCAATCAAAGCATAATATACTAATGATGTGCTAAGGTTGCTTAACTGCTTGCTATGATATGCACTGGACCCCAGGGGGCAGATAATCAGCTGGTTGAACAGTCGTTATGACTTGCACTGACCACCAGGGGGCAGATGCTTCAACTGGTAGGTTAGCTTGCTGCTGGGGTCCAGAGGATCAGGACTGAACAAGACTGGCCGGACCATGCCCTGGAGCCTTCCTGCGATCCCTACCCAGCTGGCCAACCTCCCGCATCCCTTCCCGGCCCCAATCACGCACTGGTGGGGTCACTCAGAATGCTTGAACCCTCTTGCATCCGGGACTTTTTGGGGGATGTTGGAGAGCTGGTTTCGACCCAATCCCTCAGGCTAGACTGAAGGAACCTATTGGTGCACAAATTCATGCACTGGCCCTCTAGTGAAATAATAAAAACGTGCTTTTTTTAAAAAATATATTTTATTGATTTTTTACAGAGAGGAAGGGAGAGATAGAAAGTCAGAAACATCGATGAGATAGAGACATCGATCAGCCGCCTCCTGCATGCCCCATAGTGGAGATGTGCCCGCAAGCAAGGTACATGCCCCCAACTGGAATCGAACCTGGGACCTTTCAGTCCGCAAGCTGACGCTTTATCCACTGAGCAAAACCAGTCTCGGCAAAACGTGCTTTCTTAATATGTGGTAAAAATCAATGAGATAATATAGGTAAAAGCATTTTTTAAAGTATAAAAACACTTTATGAAGTAGACTTAATATTTTCCCAGGACAGTGGTCGGCAAACTCATTAGTCAACAGAGCCAAATATCAACAGTACAACGATTGAAATTTCTTTTGAGAGCTGAAAACTGACTTCTGCACATGGGCCACGAAGTTTCAATTGCACTGTAAATGCCCGCCCGCATGAGGTATTTTGTGGAAGAACCACACTCAAGGGGCCAAAGAGCCTCATGTGGCTCATAAGCCACAGTTTGCTGACCACTGGCCCAGGAGATAGGAAATCCTTCAATTTTAGAATCTGTGTTTTATTCATAATAACATGGAAGAGGTGGCCATCATGTTCGAAGTTCTGTAAGGGCAAGGACCATGTCATTCTACACACTACATTTTCTGGTAGGTGCCCAGAATTGTTTTTGGATGAATAGCATAGTGAATTGTCCTGAAAGCCTCTTGCCATGTAGGCATTGTACAGAAAGGAACAATCTGAGGCAAAACTTTTTATGTGTGTGTGTGTTCTGTTTATATTTCAGCTGTGGCAGAAGTAAAACTTCGAGATGATCAATACACACTGGAACACATGCATGCTTTTGGAATGTATAATTACCTTCACTGTGATTCATGGTATCAAGACAGTGTCTACTACATTGATAACCTTGGAAGAATTATGAATTTAACAGTGGTGCTGGTAAGGAAAAAATATATAAGTAGGATTTTTTAAGAAATTTGATCCTTAATTTTAACTTTGAATCCTATATCTAAAGAATTCACATGTACCTTTAATATAGAGAATCCTATCATCAGTCTGTAAGGCTTCATTTTTGTTTTATTACGTGTGTTTTTTTTCCTTTGTTCCTATTCCTACACATATTTATTCCCCATCACTCCTACCAGTGGGCACCTACTCTTAATGAGTTTATTAATGTTGATGTAATTGTTCATTTCTCTTTTCTTCATGTGAGGTTTGTTATCCCCAACTATGATAGGGGATGTATTTTTCCTTTTAGCTAACACTATCTTTAACAGTGTTAATTAAGTGCAAACATTTAGGATTGTTTTGCTTGCTATGGGTTGGTCTTTTTAGGATTATGAAATAATATAGCCATGCTAGCTTTCTTAATAAGTATTATTTACTAGAGGCCTGGTGCACGAAATTCATGCATGGGGGGTGGGAGGTTGTCTCTCAGCCCAGCCTGCAGCCTCTCCAATCTGGGACCCCTCTCACAATCCAGAACTGCTGGCTCCTAACCGCTCCTGTGCCTGCCTGTCTGATTGCCCCTAACTGCTTCTGCCTACCAACCTGATAATCCCGCCAGCCTGATTGATGTCTAACTGTTCCCCTGCTGGCCTGATTGCCCCTTAAGTGCCCTCCCCTGCTGTCCTGATTACCCCCAACTGCCCTCCCTTGCTGGCCTGGTCTCCTCCAACTGCCCTCCCCTACAGTCCTAGTCACCCTTAACTGCCAGCCCAGTTGCCCCTAAGTGCCCTCTCCTGCAGCCCTGATTGTCCCCAACTGCCCTCTCTTGCAGGCCTGGTCTTCCCAACTGCCCTCCCCTGCAGACCTGGTTCCCCCAACTGCCCTCCCCTGTAGGCCTGGTCCCTCCCAACTCCCCTCCTCTGCTGGTCTGATCACCCACAACTGCTCTCCCCTGCCAGCCTTCTTGTGGTGGCCATCTTTTGTCCACATTGGGGCATCCATCTTTGACCACATGGGGGTGCCCATCTTGTGTGTTGGAATAACGGTCAGTTTGCATATTTACTCTTATTAGATAGAATTTTTTTATCCTTTTAATTTGTTTGTCAGTGTTCTTATTTTTAAAGTGTAAGTCTTGTAAAGAGCATTTAGTAGGGTTTTTTAAATTTATTATTCAGTATGAATCTCTGTCCTTTAATTGGAGGGCTTAGTACATTTCTACTTAATGTAATTACTGATATGGTTGAGTTTATATTACCATCTTTTCAGTTTATTTCATCTATTCTTTTGTGTCTCTGTTTCCATCTTTGTATGGATTAATCTATCTTTCTTTTTTTTTTATTATTCCATTTAGTTTTCTCTTTTGGCTTTTTATATAAACCTGTTTGTATTACTGTTATTATTTCATTTTAATTGTTGACAGTATTACAGATGTCCCCCATTTTCTCGCCTTTTGCTCCACCCTACTCCACCCCACCCCAGGCCTTTACACATTATTGTCTATATTCTTGGGTAATGCATACTGGTATATGCATATAAGTGTTTTGGTTAATTTCTTACCATCCCCTTCCCACCCCTCTTCCCTCTGAGATCTTTCAGTCTGTTCCATGCTCCTTTGCTTCTGGACCTATTTTGTTCGTCAGTTTATTTTGCTCATTAGATTCCATCTACAAGTGAGATCATATGTCTTTCTCTGACTGGCTTATTTCACTTACCATAATCTCCAGGGCCATACATACTGTTGTGAAGGATAAGGGACTCCTCAATATTCCATAGGTTATTGTAGAGATTATAGTGTTCACCTTTAATTTATCTTAGTCTGCCTCTAATTAATATTATCCTACTTAAAAAACAACATATAAATCTAACAATAATATTTCTTTTACTTCCTTTACTGCCTTTGAGCTATTTTTGTTCTATATTTTGTTTTGTTATTTGTTGTACACTCCACAGTACATTGTTAGGATATTTGGCATAAATAGTCAATGGTCAGTTAATAGTTTCCTAGCTATTTTATGCTGCCTCTAGCCATCCTCTACATTGTATCTACAGCGTAATCTAAATTGCTTGTCTGATCTTATCACTTCTCACATAAATTCCTTTAATATTTCCTTATGACAAAATTTACACTTTCTGACAAAATTCAAAATTTTATGATAAAATTTTTTTCCAGCTTGGTGGGATTCTCTTTATTGATGTGAAAGTCTACACTTTTTAATATGTAATAGGCAATGTTTTCATGTGATTTAAAAAAAATTTAAATAGTAAAGTCTCTTTGGCCTCATCCTTTATCTCTCTTGTTTTCAATATTCATATTCCTTTTGCAACTTTTGAAAAATTAGTTTCTTATCTATTTTCTAGAAATAGTTTTTTTATGTTTTTTTAATCAAGTATAAGCACCAAGTGGTATATATTCCTTTTTTTTAATAGCAGAGTTTATTTTTGTAATTTCTCTCTCCATTCCTCCCCTCTTCATACCTTCAGAAACTCCACATCTACTTACCACACACTGCCTCTCCTATCTCTCATTTTTTTCTACATATATAAAAGCCTAAGCAACCTTTACACCTCGATGGCTGGCCAGTAGCTATGATGTGCACTGACCACAAGGGAGGAGATGCTTAACACAGGAGCTGCCCCCTGTTGGTCAATGTGCTCCCCTAGGCTGGCCATTTGGGACTGGGCGAGACTGCCTGATTGGTCAGGAGGGACCTCACCTGTGCAGAATTCATCTACCAGGTCTCTACTTTATTTATGTTGTGTTCTTCAAAACAAAACAGCTTTTATTGCTCAGCACATTTGTATTACAGTCTGGTAAAAAGAATTTAACAGAAGTTATGAATGATCTGAGGTTATCCTATCTAATAAAACAGTAATATGCAAATTTACCATACCTCTGCCACACCAACAAGCCACGCCCAGCAGCCAATCAGAGTGAGTATGCAAATTAACCCAACCAAGATCGCTACAGCACAGAGAGAGCAGGAGGGAGCCTTGGATTGCCCCTGGTGATGGAGGAAGCCAAGCTTTCTGCACACCCTGGCCAGCACAGGCCTCCACTTAAGGCAACAAAGTTTCAATGGCTGTGGGAGCAGAGGGCTTGGCTCCACTCCAAGCTACAAAGTTTCAATTGTAGAAGATAAATAAATACCAGATACCAGGGCCTGCACTTGGGTCACCAGGGGGCATGGCCAGCCTGCAAACCACCACAGGCCCCTTGTCCAGGCCACTCCATGCCGCAAGGGAACACCCACCCTGATCCAGGACACCCTTTAGGGCAAACCAGCTGGCCCCACCCATGCACCAGGCCTCTATCCTATCTAATAAAAGAGTAATATGCAGATTGACCATCACTCCAACACACAAGATGACTGTCCCCATGTGGACATAATAAGATGGCCACCACAAAATGGCCAGCAGAGCAGAGCAGTTGGTATCAAGCCTGCAAGGGAGGGCAGTTGTGGGTGATCCAGCCTGGAGGGGGGGGCAGTTAGGGGTGACTAGGCCAGTAGAGGAGCGAGGTTGGGAGGGACTGGACCTGCAGGGAAGGGCAGTTGAGGGGGACCTAGTCCTGCAGGGGTGGGCAGTTAGGGGTGACCAGGCCCACAGGTGAGGATAGTTAGGGGAAAACAGGCTGGCAATCACACTGGCAGGGGAGTAGTTAGGGTGATCAGGCTGGCAAGCAGAAGCGGTTAGGAGCAATCAGGAAGGCAGGCAAGTGAGCAGTTGGGAGCTAGCAGTCTTGGATTGTGAGAAGTGTGTTCGACTGCCTGGATTGGGCCTAAACAGGCAGTCGGACATCTCTCAGGGGTCCCAGATTTGAGAGGGGAGCAGGCTGGGCTAAAGGACACCTCCCTCCACAAATTTTGTACACTGGGCCTCTAGTTTAAGCATATGAATTAATCCCCATCAATCTCCAAGTAGTCAGGCATGGAAGAGGCAATAATAGGGAACCTCTGAACTTTCCTTTCTTCCTGCAGGCCATGCTGAGCCTGCTCCCTTTCCCTTTCTTTCATGATCCCCCAAGTGCAGTACTGTAAAAACATGCACCATGCACTAAAATAACTGTTCTGGTACAGCTTCTGTAAATAATCTGAAATTATGAATCACAACTATCAGAGTGTGAATAAGTTCTTGGATTTAAAAAAAAAAAAAAATCACTGGGAACGTAATCTTTCCATGTCATGTTCAAATTTTCCATGAGGTCTACCTGAATTTACTCTCAGAAATTCCTCTTCTTCCTAGGATGGTTTTTTTCTCTTTTCCTACCCCCTTAGCATTTGGTTCAGGGACAGAAGCACCTACCTGAAGGCAATAGAAGTTCCCATAATAACTAAGCAGACAGGGGAATAGAAGCAAGAAACAGAGCATGTTCTGATTTCTGCTGTCCGTTGGCCGATTTATTGTAGAACCTGTACAAGTGATCCTGTGCCTATTTTGAAGTCTGTGTACATGGATAAAATATACAAATTCTTCTTGGCATATGAAGTTTATAATGCCCTTCTCGCCAACTTTGACTTTCACCCCTTTATACAGACTACACCCTAGTAAGACCACACTCCTGCAATCCCTGAGACATGCCTTAAAACCTGTTGCCTCCAGCCCTTTTCCCAGGTGATCAACTCTTCTTGAAATATTCTCTTTTTATTTCTGTCAGTCTGCTTCCCAGTCTTCACTTAAGTCCCAGTTAATCCTCTAGGCAGCTCGCCTTGATAAAATCTTTGCTCCTCCAAGAACATTTAAACCGTTGGCTCTCAGATCTCTATGAACTGTATGAATTTGCTCTGGGCCAGGGGTTAGCAAATTGTTTGTGCATAATGCCAGATAATAAATAGTTTAGGGTTTATGGGCCAAATGGTTTTATGTTACAACTGCTCAATTTTACTGTAGTAGTGTGAAAACAGCAGTAGACAGTATATGTAAATGAAAGAATGTGCTTGCATTCCAATAAAACTTTATTTACCAGAACAGACAATAGGTCCAATTTGGCTCGTGGACTATAGTTTGCTGCCTGTTGGTCTAGCCTGTGGTTTTTCTTATATTTGTGTAATTTCAGGACTCAGTAGAAGGATTGCCAGTGTGTTGTTGAATGGATAACAGCTGTTAAAAGTTTGTTCTTTTTTTCTTTTTTGCAAATTTATTTAACAGTTTTATCACTTAAAAAAAATCTTTATTGTTCAAGTATTTATATAAGTTCTCTTTTTCCCCCATTAACCTCTTCCAGCCTGCTCCGGTCCTTCTCCCCACTCCCCAGGCCCTCACCACCCATTGTCTGTGTCCAAGGGTCATGCATATATGCACACAAGTTCATTGGTTGATCTCTTTCTGCCCACTCTCCCCTGCCTTCCTTCTAAGGTTCAATAGTCTCTTCATGCTTCTATGAATCTGGGTCTATTTTTGATCACTTATTTATTTGATTCATTAGATTCTGCATATGAGTGAGATCATGTGATATTTACCTTTCTCTGATTTATTTCTTGCTCATTGGAGTTGGTTTTGCATTCTTGATTGGAGCTTCCTCTTATTATCTGTGTAATATGAGTCTGATTTGTTGAGATAAATCATTTTATTTTATTTTAATTAATTAATTAATTTATTTATTCCTATTGTCCTCCCCACCCCCAACACATGCTCCCATCTGCCTCACCCCCCACTGCCCTGCATACATAAATCATTTTATTGAATGAGAAATATTTGTTTCTTAAACATTTATTGAAAGCTACTATGTCCTTAGTAGATACATACACTTATAAATTGATAACATGAAACAGTGGAAGTAGGGGTAAGATGCAGTAGTAGTATGGAGAAGGAAACGTTTTCTTAGTGTGCTGGGAGGAGTGGGGATAAGGTCACGGTTTAGGGCCAAAATCTTGGTTTTATCAGCTCACCCACTAATAATCACAATTTTGAATGCTGATTCCATCCAGTCCCAGAACTTATGCTCATTTTGTTAAATTTATTAAGTATTTTATAGTTTCTTTACCTGTTAATATAATTTTTTTTCAATTTTCTAAGTGCTTATTTGTTTGATAAACAGCCATCTTATTTCACAATTCAGTCATTTTTATTTTACTTACTCCCATTAAGGTTTTCAGAGTATACATTTTTATCATCAACCAAAGGAAATGATTATATCTCTTTTCATCGTATATGAAAATGGAAATGACATCCCCTTATCGTTTTATTTTTATCTTATTGCCCTACTAGATAGAACCTTGAGACAATGCTGACTAATAATGGGGAATGCAAGTATCCCTCTTTAGCTCTTGTTTTTAATTGTAATAGGTTTTAAATTTACTTAAGAAAATACTGTTGGTTTTGATAAAAACCTCTCATTGTTTTAAGGTTGTTTCCTTTACTTTCTGTTTCTATTTAATAGTTTTTAAGAATGGTTGCTGAATTTTGTCACTTTTTTTAGCACTCACCTATTAATATTGTATGTTTTTCATGAATTTATCAATATAGTGATTTAGAATGATAAAATTGTTAAACTTCTTAATTTCCTAGAAATTCTTTTTGGTAAGAGTATATTATTTTTTGGATACATTGTTAGATTTCCATTTGTTGACATTTTACTTAGAATATTTATTTTATTTATTTTCTCAAGGTATAGTAGTTTTTATTTTATTCTGTTTAATCTGTTAGATTTTTTTTTTTTAACCCTCACCTGAGGATGTTTATTGATTTTGGAGAGAGGAAGGAAAGAAGAGGGGAGAGAAGGGGAGATGAGAATCAGGGAGAAGAGAGAAACATTGATCTGTTGCCTCCTGTAAATACACTGGAATCAACCCACAGCCATTTTGTTGTGTTGTCAGTTCTCTAACCCACTGGGCCACCCAGCCAGTTAGATTTTGATTAAAGTTTTGCTGGCTTCCTTAAAGGAGAGTTTTCTGGCACTGGAAAGTTTAAAACTGACAAGATCTGTTTTTTTATATTTTATATATCCTGTTATCCTTTTCAGTGGTAGTTCTCTAATCACCTACCCAATTATTTTTATGGTTATTGGTTTATTCATGCTGTGTGTTTTTTGGGTAATTTTGTTATTTTGTTGTGTTTTGCTAGGGAAATCATTTCCTCTTAAGCTTTCAAATTTGTTCCTGTAAAGTTGCATGCATATGATGTTCTTAAAATTGTTGTTTTTTCCTCTTTATTTTTTCTTAAACTTTAGAAGCTATTATTACTATTTGATGTTTCAAGAACAGTGTTTGGGGTTGTTTTAGTATTTTTCTGTTTAATTCAGTTTTGTATTTTAAATTATATTACACATGATAATCATTGGGAGCAACTGATTAAAAAAAAAAAAGCTAACTTTAGATTACTGTTCCCAAAGATTCTGGTTCAGTATGTCAGGGTTGATCATGGCCTGGGAGTCTGCATTGTATGTGACGCCTCAGATGGTTTTGCTTTATTTCAGGGACCAGGCTTTGAGAAACTTGCACTTGCGGTGGTACAGAATAATACCATATTTATATCTTCTTATTTTTCTGGTGAGCAAAATAATCCCTATTTGCTCTTTGAAGTTCTGTGGGGGTTGGAGGGGGGGGTGAAAACTATTGACCATTCCCTACACATTGTTTTTTTTATAGCAGAAAACGGTTGTTCTAATATCCATCTTACTGTCTGGTTTGTGTGGGGAGTTTTTGTTTTGTTTTGTTTTTGTGTGTTGTGGTTTTTTTTTTTAGTCAAAGTCACACATGCTCCAGACCCAGAGAGGCTCTTTCCCTGTGCCTGGTGTACAAAGGATCACCCTTGTTAAGTCTAGGCAAAACATCGTTGTGGCTAAAGTGAAGGCTTGTGGCTCTTATGAAAGGAAATTCACCCGTTATCTGGACTTTAGATTTTGTCAGGAGCCAGCAGGTGGCAGCTTTTCAACACAGATTTATAGAGGCATGATACTAAGTCAGTTTAATTGGTGGGTTTACAATTTTAGAGAAATGTCAATTGGGAGGAAAAATACTTAGGAAGTAGAAAATGCCTTAGGGGAAGCAAAAAAAGTGTTTAAAATTTAGTTTTTATTTTGTTTTATTATGATATTGTGGCTTATTTTAATCTCATCATTTTCTTATTTAGAAAATTAATTCTGTCCTAATGTTGTTTTCCATTTACCTGAAAAACTAGTTTGTGCCCATTAGCAGAGTGGCATTTTGTGGTGCATCTTTAAATTGCACTTAAAGATTCAGGATTCCTTTTGTTAGCATGCTTTTGTGAGGCTGCGTCTTAGATGACAGATCAAAACAGTTTGTTAGTCCAGCTCAAATGTGTGCCAGTATGTTCCTCTCTAGATCTGACTCTCAGCTTATTTTCTATGGATGAGTTTATTCATATGGAGCCATTTTCCTAGTTAAAGAAAAAATTAATAAGTTCTTGGCACTGTCTGCTTATGTTAAGAAGAGACATTACTTAGTCGAACAGCAGTTAATTAGAAATACCTTTCCTTTAAGCCTTAGCACAAAAAAAAGCAAAGAGGAAGATTTTTTCAAGTAAAGTTAAAAATCATTAGTGATGAAAGTCTTTCTCCAGAGAAAGATCACTTCCTTTTAAAAGGGCAAAATTTTAAATGTCAGTGTCTAATAATACTAGTAAATGGTACTCTTACTTAATTCTGCTTGACCATTTTTTAAACTTGAGTAACCCTTTCTATAAATGTTAGAAAAATGTTGTGTTAGTTCAAAGCTTGTCTCTTTGTAAATGAAATTAAGAGGCCCCTAAGCTATTTATACAATATCAATACTTATTTACTATTTATTTAGTCATTTATATGCAATGTATAGACATTATAATTTTTGTTATGTTTTATTGTCTCAGAAATCTAATAAAAATACTGAATAATATGTTAACATCAAGCCCTAGCTGGTTTGGTTCAGTGGATAGAATGTTGGCCTGCAGACTAAAAGGGTTCTGGGTTCAATTCCAGTCAAGGGCACATGCCCAGGTTGTGGGTTTGATCCCTAGTATATGGGCCGGGCAGGAGGCAGCCTATCAATTATTCTCTTATCATTGATGATTCTATCTGTCCCTCTTCCTTGCTCTCTGAAATCAGTAAAAATGTTTTTAAAAATATATTAACATGAAGAAAAACTGAATATAGTAGTTGTAATCGTAGTGGACTTTGGGGGTTGAATCCTATCTAATAAAAGAGTAATATACAAATTAACCATACCTCTACTACACCCACAAGTCACACCCACCAGCCAATCAGGAGTGATTATGCAAATTAACCCAAACAAGATGGCTTCTGCCATGGAGCGAGCAGGAGACTTAGGTTTCCCTGGCAATGGAGGAAGCCAACTTTCTGCACATCCTGGCGGACCTAGGCCTCCACTCAAGGCTACAAAGTTTCAATTGTAGAAGATAAATAAATCCCAACAAAAATGGCTGCAGCCACTAAGCAAGCAGGAGACTTTGCTCTGCCCAACGCTATAAAGTTTCAGTTATAGAAGATAAATAAATCTCAGGTACCAGGGCCTCTACTTGGGTCACCCAAGGGACATGATGCAAACCACCACAGGCCCCTCTCCCAGGACATCCCATGCCCCAAGGGAACCCCCACCCTGATCTGGGACACCCTTCAGGGCAAACCGGCTGACCCCATCCCCACCCATGCACCAGGCTTCTATACTGTCTAATAAAAGAGTGATATGCAAACTGACCATACCTCCATTATACTCACCAGTCACGTCCACCAACCAATCAGAGTGAGTATGCAAATTACCCCAGCCAATATGGCGGGTAATTTGCATATCCTGGTGCAGAGCAAAGACTGAAGATGGCATAGAAGTGCTAAGAGAGAAGCTGAGAGAAGCAAGCAAGTGGGGTGGTGGAGTAGGGAGGGAAGTAGGCGGGGCAGGAAGCAGGCAGGGCGGGTGGAGAAGGGAGGGAAGCAGGCGGGGCTGCTGAGAATGGAGGGGAGTTGGCGGGGCATCGGAGACTATAGCAGGAAGCCCTATTGGAGGAATCTTCCTGCAGTGGGCCTCTACTTCTAATAAAAGAGTAATATGCAAATTGACCGTGACTACAAAACACAAGATGGCTGCCACAAGATGGCCAGCAGGGGAGGGCAGTTGGGAGGGACCAGGCCTGTAAGAGAGGGCAATTGGGGGTGACCAGAACAGCAGAGGAGGGAAGTTGGGGGTGACTGCAGGGAAGGGCAGTTTGGGGGGACCATGCCTGCAGGCGAGGACAGTTTGGGGCAAACAAGCAGGCAGGGGAATAGGCATCAATCAAGCTGGCAGGGGAGTGGTTAGGGGCAATCAGGAAGGCAGGCAGGCGAGCAGTTGTGAATCAGCAATCCTGGATTATGAAAGGGATGTCAAACTGCCGGTTTAGGCCCGATCCTTTTTGAGAGGGTACAGACTGGGCTGAGGGACACACACCCCATCCCCTAATTTTGTGCAACAGGCCTCTAGTATCCTATAAATTATAGTGAGGTCCGAGTTATCATTTGATTAGAAAAACTTGCAAAGTGGTTCATTTCAAGAAGGTGTGGAATACAGGAAAGAACATTAGCCTTTTTTTGAAATTTGCATCGTCAATTTCTGGAGACTCAAGCATATCATTTAATATTAGGAGATAGAGCTCTTTATGAGAGGGTTATAATTGAAACTTAATCAGATTTGTTAACAATTAAAAATGGTAAGAAGTCAAAGCACTTACTTTTAATACAATACTTTTACATGATAGCCACTCTGTTTTATTTATCAATGAAATTTTAATTCTTTTGCAATTCAGCTTTGAAATGTTTCCTCAGAATGATTTTTAGTAGCCTTGAGCATAATTACATTATAATTTTTTGTTTAGAAGAAGAAGAAGATCAGGTGGGACCAGGACATTATAGATGCCAATTACATAAAGTGCTATTGTTAGAACACTTAGTAAAACTGTCAGTGGAGGTTATTAAAAAATAGTTTAATACTGTAACCTAAGATTTATTAATTTATTACAGGAAGAAATTTTTTTTTGCATATAGTAAAAATTGCAATTTATCCTTTCAGAAATAGATATTAAAAATCAGGGGAGGGCAGTTATGGGCAATCAGGCTGGCAGGGGAGTGGTTAGGGGCAATCAGGAAGGCAGGCAAGCGAGCAGTTGGGAGCCAGCATTCCTGGATTATGAGAAGAATGTCTGTTTGGGCAGTGAGACCTCCCTCAAGGGGTCCCAGATTAGAGAGGGTGCATGCTGGGCTGAGGGACACACACCCCTGTGCACAAATTTCATGCACCAGGCCTCAAGTTATTTAAGTAAGAGAAATACTTTGTGTTTCTCTTGTGTTTTAATTTAATTTGGCTTCACAAATACATACTTGACTATCTTTTTTTTTTTTATTAAATCTTTATTATTCAGATTATTACATTTGTTTCTCTTTATTCCCCTCCATAGCTCCCCTCCACCCGGCTCCCACCCTTCCCTCTGCCCTTACCTCCCTCCCGTTGACTTCATCCATAGGTGTATGATTTTTATCCAGTCTCTCCCTGTACACCTCTCACCCCTTTCCCCCTGAAAATTATCAGTCCACTCCCTTTCTGTGCTCCTGATTCTATTATATTCACCAGTTTATTCTGTTGATCAAATTTTTAATTCACTTAATTTTTAGATTCACTTGTTGATAGATATGTATTCGTTCATAATTTATCTTTTACCTTTTTCTTCTTCCTTTTCTAAATGAGAACCTTTCAGCATTTCATATAATACTGGTTTGGAGTTGATGAACTCCTTTAGCTTTTTCTTATCTGTGAAGTTCTTTATCTGGCCTTCAATTGTGAATGATAGCTTTGCTGCATAGATTATTCTTGGTTGTAGGTTCTTGCTATTCATCACCTTGAATATTTCTTGCCATTCCCGTCTGGCCTGCATCGTTTCTGTTGAGAAATCAGCTGACAGTCGTATGGGTATTCCCTTGTAGGTAATGAACTGTTTTTCTCTTGCTGCTTTTAATATTTTTTGTCTTTTGCTCTTGGTATTTTAATTATGATGTGTCTTGGTGTGGTCCTCTTTGGATTCCTTTTATGTGAGGTTCTATGTGCTTCCTGGACTTGTAAGTATTTCTTTTACCAGATGTGGGAAGTTTTCAGTCATTATTTCTTTAAATAGGTTTTCAGTATCTTTCTCTCTCTCTTCTGGCACCCCCACAATTCTGATGTTGGTATGCTTGAAGCTGTGTCCCAGAGGCTCCTTACATTATCTTCACATTTTTGGATTCTTTTCTCTTCTTGCTTTTCCAGTTGAGTGTTTTCTGTTTCTTTATATTTAAAATTTTTGACTTGATTCTTGCCTTCCTCTAGTCTGCTTTTAGGTCTCTGTATAATATTTTTTTATTTCAGTCAGTGTATGTTTAATTTCTAGTTGGTCCTTTTCCATCTTTAGTTGGTTCTTTTTCATCTCCTCTTGGATCTCGCTAACTTTATCCAACTTTTCTAGGATATTCTTGAAAAACCTTATAACGGTGGTTTTGAACTCTATATTCAGTCATTTGTTTTCCTCCATTTCTTTTGTTTGTGATCTTTTCCTTTGTCTCGACATTTTCACTATGCTGGGAGAACTTCTGTGTTGGATTCAGCCTTATGATACAAGAGTTGCAAAACTGCCAAAGCTTCTCTGTTGAGCTTGGGATGGGTGGAGTCTCAGGGCTTAAGGGACTGCCTTGCCTTCCAGTTGGCTCCGCCCTCCACAGCCCCTGAGTCTCACGTGACTGTGACTGGGTAATCGCTGGACTGGTCCCTGTGAGCGCGCATGCTCTCTCACAGTGCCTCTAGACTGCTGCCCCTTGGGCCCCCTGCGCTCCAGGACCATATGAGTCTGGGTCCCCAGGGTTTCGCCCGAAACTGGGGTTTAGTGGAGTTTGAAGTGATACAGTTGGGAGGGTCTGTCTCCCGTCCACTCATGAAAGCCAGCGCCACAATCAGCAGTTGGTCCTCTGTGTGCAATGCCGTGCGCGCCACCAGACTTCTGATCTTCTGTGACTCCCCTAAATTTCTGTACATTTCTCCCTTTTCACAGTCCAAACTCCTTCCCGTATGAGTTTTGGCTGGACTTGGGGTTTAGTGTTGTAGGATAAGGGATTCACTGCCATTGAGAGTCTCTGTCTCCCTCCCGCCAGAGAAAGCCAGCCAGGTTCTCCAGCACCCGCTCTCTCCACGCACGCGTCTCCATTCCTCAGCTTTTTGCAGCTCCTCTGGGTCTCTGTGAGCCCCTGTCTTTCCTTCTAGTTGTAGAATTTCCACTCAGCCAGCTTTCCTGTGGTTCTGGATGATGTCCGTTCTGTCTTTTAGTTGTAGTTTTGAAATTGTTGTGCAAGGCAGCAGTGTAGGTGTTTACCTATGCCACCATCTTGGATTCTCTCATACTTGACTATCTTAATCATTCTGTTGAATATTGCACTAATTTATCTGTTAGACTTCCAGAAATTTCAGACGTGTATAATCTTGTATTTAAAAGAAAAAGACTTAAAATAACCTTAATTAGGTAAGAAATGAAGAATTGTGACTTAACTTTAGCCCTCCCTCCTTCCTAATAAGGACTCATTAGGTGAGATACCAAGAAGGGTGTGTGTGGAGATCTTTAGAAAGCTTTACTTTGAAAAAACTGTTTTGAACAGTTTTTGTTTTTTAATATCTTTAAATTATGTCTTTAACACTTAAATTGATCAGGGAAGTAAATAGTCAGTTAATTGAAGCAAAAAGGAAACTTGCATCTTACCTCCATTTTCCCCTACCACCAGTCTCAATCCAATTTTATTTTTCTTTCTATTGATAAACATTATTAACATGCTAGCATGTCTGTCTACACCTTACTCAGTGCTGTCAAATCAAAACATTTGTTTACTTCAACATATTTTACTGTACATATGCTGCATCTCTTTTTTCAGTCATTGTCTTGGAGATGTTTTCATGTCCGTATGTAAATGCACTTCTCTATACTTAACACTTACTTGGATTTATTAATTTTTGCCTCAAAGGAGAATGCACACCCAGGGAAACAGCAGAGTCTCAGTTAGAGGACGTTAGAAAGAACTTAACTGTATTGTAAGATTGGGCTTTAGGTGATCTGAGGGGAGGATTTAGTCCTTCTAAAACTTTATGTCACTGTGTTTGTTATTGAAGCATTTAATTCAGTGTTACATAAATCACTGAAATATGAGTATAAAAAGGTGCTGTTTTAAAGAAAATTAAATTGTGTGCTTTAGAAACAATGGCTAATTAAAAAACTTGAGGCTAGTAAGGATACTTAATATAGTTTACTTAAATCTTATATACACCTATCTAAAGTCAGTTCTAGGAGTCGGGGGTGAAATGAATCAAGGAGTATGTTTGATCTGTTGAAAAACTGTTCACTGTAAAATAAAACAACAACCCAAAATTATTGAGTACAATGTGTGAGAGGAAGTTTATTTTCTGAATGGTAGGCCTTTTTATTTATTTTCTTGTAAAACATTATAGTGATGCAATCCATCTAACAGCTTTACATTATGAGGACATGGACATAATAAAAATGTGTTGACAAAGCCTAAGTTAATAGTCTAAATGTGGTGTTTTCATTCCACAGGCTGATGTCTGTGTTAGGAATTTAGAACATGATTGGTATTTCTAATTAAAAATGCTGATCATTAACTCTAAACTTAAAAATAAATACTAGATTACTGCTTTGTGTTAGTCATCTACGTATTTCTGTGTAACAACTTTAGTGATTTATCATGACCGTGTCATTAGGTAGATATAAATGTTGAATAACTATGCTGTATACCTATAATTAATATAATATTGTATGTTAATTATATTTTAATTGAAAAAAAACCTTAGTGGCTTGAAATGAAACAATAAGCATTTGTCATCGTACTGAAATTAGCGAGTGGCTTAGCTGGTTCTGTCTCAGAGTTTCTCACGGAATTGTAGTTAAGGACGATGTCAGTTAGGCATGCAGTGATCTGAAGGCTTGACCAGGTTTGAAGGATATTCTCCCAAGGTGACTCACTCACAGGATGCTTTTTGTCAAGAGTTCTCAATTCTTCCCCAGGTGGGCTTACCATGTGCTGTTCAAGAGAGAGCGCAAGGAGATGCAGTCTTTTGATACCTGTTCTCAGAAGTAACAAAGCCATCATTTCTACCATATTTTATTAGAAGTCAGTAGTACTCCAAGGGAGGGCAATTAGATGCCTTCCCTTGAGGAGAGGAGCATAACACTGCAAATAAGAATTCTGTGTGTGTATGGACCAAAGAGAGAGTTAGGGATTCATTTATACTATTGGTCTTCTTTTTAGGACACGGTCTTAGCAAGACCACGAGAGGTATTTCGACTTCCTACAGATTTGACAGCTTGCGACAATCGCCTTTGTGCATCTGTCCATTTCACGTCTTCCACCTGGGTTACCTTGTCCGATGGAACTGGGAGACTATATCTCATTGCAACAGGCGAACGTGGAAATAACGCTTCTGAAAAATGGGAGGTGAGGTGTGTTTTTTGTTGTTTTAGATTTATGCAGAAGCTGGGAAGAATATATAAATGGAAGGACCTTAATGATTTTAAAATAACACATTTTAGGGATAGTTTATGTGACTTTTTGTTTTTATTATACACTCGAAGTCTGGTGCATGAATTTGTACACAGGTGGGGTCACTCCGCCTGGCCGGCAATCGAGGCCTGTCAGGGGGCCCCGCCAGCTTGGGGGAGGGACCGCAGGAAATTGGCCTGCCAGCTCCCTCCATTGGGTCCTGGGGAGAGGGATTGTGGGAGGTGGCTGTGGGAGCACACTAACAACCAGGGGGCATTTCCTGCATTAAGCATCTGCCTCCGGTGGTCAGTGTGCATCATAGCGACTGGTTGAATGGTCATTTGGTCCTAATGGTTGCTTAGGCTTTTATATATATATATATATAGACTAGTGGCCCGGTGCCCAAAATCCATGCATGGAGGGTGGAACTTGACACCACAGGGATCAGGCCTAAACCGGCAGTTGGACATCTCTATCGCAATCTAGGACTGCTGGCTTTTAACAGCTCACCTGCCTGCCTGCTCGGTTATCCCTAAATGCCTCTGCCTTCCTGATCATCCCTAATCTCTCTGCCTGCCTACCTGATCTCCCCCAATTGCCCTACCCTTTCAGCCTGATCTTGCTCCCATCTGCCCTCCCCTGCTTGCCAATTTGGTTCTGATTGGTAGGTTTCAAAAGTTCTGCCAGTCAGCATGAAAAGCTCTGCCTCCTAGGCAGCCATTGGCTCCTCACAGTTTACCCAGATTTGATTCTGATTGGTTAGTTTCTATGCCAGTCAGCATCAAAAGCTCCCCCTTCTAGACAGCCATTGGCTCCTCACATTTCATCCAGATTTGGTTCTGATTGGTCAGTTTCTATGCCAGTCATGTCTCCAGGCCTATCTCCGGGCCTGATCAGAGAGGCGGGCTGATAAGAGGCCCAGAGAGATATAGGTGCTGCTGCTGGTGAAGCCCGGAGAGAAAGAATAAGGCAACAGTTGATCAACAGCTGCCATGGAGGATCAGACCCTGCCTCTCTCTTCGTGCCTCTCTTTGGCCTGATCCATAGTCCCCTCGGCAGTCAGTGCTAGGTTGCCGCACCCACACTAGTGGCAACCCAGCACAGACTATAGGGCTGACTTCCGGTGGTCAGTCGTTACAGAACCTGGGTTTTTATATATTAGGATGGTATTTTGATTATCTTTTAAATTAAATTATAAAATGTATATCCTATAAAAAACTGATATGTTAACCATTTCTGTTTTAATCTGGGGTCCATGCTGTTGTCAAAAATTGCATTTTTTTTTTCAGATATTTATTGAGTGTTTTATAAATGTAAAGGAGTATACTAAACATTGACCTTGCCTTCTTCTTGAGGAAGAGTGGGCCAAAAAATTACATTAGCATATCTTTTCTCCTGTGCTCCTGTTATATTTGCTATTATGTTCATTGCACTAGCAAGTTTCCATTGCACCACTCTGCTAGCTGTCTGGTATGTTTACCAGAGTATTTCCTACTTAGGAAAATACATTACAGCATAAATATAGGAATATGATAATCTCTAAGATACCATTTTAACTTCAGTTTTCTTAACACAGTGTATCTGATTTAAATCTGAGGAGCAGGTAATATAGGAATTAATTTCTCTAGAGCCACAGTTTTAGAAAGTGGGAAATAATGACACCGAGTTATACTAAAAGGAGTATTGTGATATTTCAATGGTCTGAATTTCAATAGGTGGTCATTTGTTGTGAGTAGAAAAAGAGATATGTATTTAATATATTTATATTTTATAAAATAATGAGATGAACAGATGTTTATCAAGGCTTTAATTATTTGAGAAAAATCAAGGTTTTAGAACAAAATGGTTTACTTTTGTTACTAAGTTATACTAAATGGTATAATGCCAAATTATATTATGTAAAAAACAAACAAACAAAAAAACACAATATATTACCATAACAATAATATCCTATTTGCCATATTGCCTTTGCAGTCACAGTGTCACATATTCATTGGACATTGTGACATTTCCTGCTGTGGCCTCCTGTAATAATTTTATTTTTAACTGAGGCAATGTGGTATTATGACACAACTACCTGAAATAGTTGGAAGGAGTTTGGAGAAGGATGGGGAGGAAATATATGAATGAGAATTTATCTAGAATGAAGCTGTATTGATTCTGTTGGTTTTCAGCAGGAAGAGAAATGCCTTCAGCTTAAAATAACACTGCATGTTTAGCTAGAAAGGAAATTCATATGGGTATATAATTCATTTGGTTTCTGCTGTATATATCCCCTTGGCACATATTGGCCTTTAAAAATATTTTTTAAATCAATAAAAAAATTTGGATCTACTTCTTCTTCAATGTACATTGCTGTAACAAAATGTTTTTGGTCATAGTTTTGACTGGGGGTTGGGAGGAGTAGAAAAGAGATGGGACTTGGGCATTAACTGAGTGGAGCAGATACTATGGAATACCGGTCATTTTAAGAGAAACAACTTGGGAGAGTTTTAGGACTTTGGGAGATTTGGTGTACAGAGAGGAAGCTAAAGGTGGGAGTTGGTGATATAGCAGCTAGAGCTTAAGTGGGCAAGCGACCCTGATGGTGATGACTGAAATGTAGAAAGAAGTAAGACAGGAGTACTGCCGGCTTTTCAAACGTGTTGCCTCTAATATGATGAGGTGCTATATGTGATAACAATATCAAATTGAGTTGTCGGGAACTTCAGCCTGACAATGTTTAAAAGTCCAGAGACATCTACCCTTCTGGTGTCATGCCAGTCTACTATATCCCTTTCCTGCACATGAAGAAGAGGAGGAAAGAATAAGCTAGCTACTTGTACCTGGCAAAACTTATTATTTTTTTCTTTTTCTGTAATATGTTTTTATTGATTTTTTTAAAATTATTTTTTGAAAGGGAGAAAGAGAGGGCAACCTCAATGAGAGAAACATCCATAGGCTGCCTCCTGCACGCCCCCTTATGGGGACCAAGCTCACAGCCCAGGCATGTCAGAATTGAACTGGTGACCTCAGTGCACGGGAAGACAGACACTTCACCAACTGACACACAATGGCCAGGGCAGATTTACTATTTTTCCTTCCCTGTTGTCCCTCCTGTCCCCCCAAACAAAAGCAAAATCTAATCAACTAACTAAAACCTGTCTTTATCCTTTCTGTTTCGACTATTTGTGTTTCTGTTTTTGTTGTTCTGCTTATGGAAGACTTGTAGAACGGTTACCAAAGTCTCCTATTTGAATAATATGGACAGAGTTGCTCAATAGGGAAATTGACATTAAAGCACACTTTTCTTTGTAAGGCTTTCAAGTAGAAGCAGACATGAGGGGATTCTAGATAAGAGGTTTAAAAAAATAAGCTGATATTTAAGTATTTTTTCATCTATATTTTTCATTTATTTGAATATTTGTTTGGAAATCAGTCTTAAAGAACTTTAATATTTACTCTAATAAAATCTAGTCTTTTAGATTGTTTGATAAGATTTTGTGTCTCCATATGCTTATAATTCCTTTTTTATAAGCAAATTTAGTATTATATACTAAAATGGTTGAATTATACCTTTTCAATGGTTTTTGTTTTTTGAGAAGCAAGTATTAGTGATTTGTTTTCCAGTGCCTTTGACTCTTTATAAACTTTCAGAAGACAACAGAAAGATAAACCAAAAATAAAAATAGGAAAAAAAAGTACACATGCACATATACATGCATGCCTGGTATCCAGACACTAAGAGAAAGAAAGCAGAAATAAATCATATATGAGATAGGGGAAGAGATGGAGGAATAACAGTGGTAGTCTTCTCTTTTTGTATAGAGCACTGTTTTCACTTGATAATTCATTTCTGCTTTTAGTTCTTTCTCCTTTAGATGCTGCTTGTATGACCTATTGTTTTGTTTTTAAGCCAAAAGTGCTGATCAGTTTTCTCTGTTAAACAAAACAAGTATTTTTTACAAGTTCTTCAAGGAATCCTAAAGTAGCAACCTTTTTTTAAAGGCTTTTTAAGATTTTGTGTTCCTTGTAATAAATAGTATGGAGATTAATTATTGGATTGTCAGAATTCTATATATTCCCTCTGCTATCTGCATTCATGTTATATATAAACATACTTTTGTATGTGTCGCTTTTTTTTCTTTTCTAGATTGTTTTTAATGAAGAGCTAGGGAATCCTTTTATCATAATTCACAGTGTATCATTGGTGAAAGCTGAAGAACATTCAGTAGCTACCCTACTTCTTCGAATAGAGAAAGAAGAATTGGACATGAAAGGAAGTGGTTTCTTTGTTTCCTTGGAGTGGGTCACTATCAGTAAGAAAAATAAAGGTAAAACATACTCTGACTCTCCAACTGGTTGCCATAATTTAGTAAGTTTGAAGCGCAAAGCTATTTCTATAAATGTTGTTTGCGTTTTCTTCGGTATTGGATTGTGATTCTAGTACCTGCCATCCAGTGGAATGGTTGCCATAATTTAGTAAGTTTGAAGCGCAAAGCTATTTCTATAAATGTTGTTTGCGTTTTCTTCGGTATTGGATTGTGATTCTAGTACCTGCCATCCAGTGGAATGAATATCTATAGATAGTTTCTTCTTATAAAAAAATAATAATGTGCTTCCGCAGTCAATTATGCTTTCTTTTTTTGTATAAAAGGAGACATTGTTACATAATTTTTTAAGAATTTAAAGTGTATATTTTTAATATATAAGGATATATATATATGTACACATATACATATGTGCAAAATAATTTACATAGTCAGGGTGGGACAAAAATAGATAAATAATTGTGTGGAAAATAATACAATAATTAATAAATAAGAATAAACTCATGTATTCATAACTGTAAACCTCTTTTTGCCTTACTGAATATAAAACTAAATGTAAATTAACTATAGATCACAGTGTAATTGAAATATAAATTAAATGTAACTGCCTATATGGAAATGAATATCTCTAGTTATTAAATCACAACTGTGATTTCTTTCCAATAAAGCTGGACTTTGCCATTTGTTTCTACCCTCAGGAAAACTCTTATTTTTTCTCATCCAATGTGCTTTCATGTATAGGAAAATCCTCACTTTCATTCTGTTTGAATCTGTCTGTCAAACTTCTGATTTGGACATTAAAACTTAATTTTTTTTTATTAATTACAATTCCTTTAATGATGTGGCCTTGCTCTTTGCCACTGCTTCACTTTTACTCACAAATGATTTTTTTTTAACTGTGGTTTAGCACTAAGAGAGCTTGCTTCCATGACTTATTTTTCTCTGTAGTTTTTATTAATCTACTTATTTAACTTACCAGCTTTAAATTATCAAATTGATCTGTATAGAAAAAGATTTCTTACCATAGCTTCTAGTTTCCCATCTGATAAAGGTTACTGGCATTTTTTTCTGAGCTTTTTTATTTTAAAATGAACTGCATGTATGTATGAATATATATTATGTGCATATACATATATGGACATGCGTGTGTGTATCTCTAGTAATAAAAGCGTAATATGCTAATTAAGCCAAACATCCTCTTGGATGAAGCCAGGGCTGGGAGGGAAGCCCAGGTTCCAGGTGCCAGAAATGGGTGCTGCTAGTCAGGGGAAGGAAGGCCTATGCTTGCACGAATTTCATGCATCGGGCCTCTGGTGTGTGTGTGTGTATAATTGCAATAGTTTATAAATAAGCTAAATAAATTTACTAGATTTTTTTGGTAAGTATTTGATATAATTTGCTTTTCTATCTCTTCCCCCACTCACCTCTCACCCCTCAGCCCCCGTGCTGTAGTTTCATCTCTGGAGGGACACAGTGTCTTAAAACTTTAGATTAGGTGTTGGAAAATGTTTCCTATAAATGGCTAGATGGTAACCATATGATGTGTGTCACATGGTGCCAAAGCAGCCAGACAATACATGAATGAGTGTAGTTGTATTCCAGTAATACTTATTTATGGGTATTGAGATTTGGATTTTATGTGATTTTTACATGTACTTAAATAAATAGTATTCTCTTGATTTTTTTTAACCATTTAAAAATAGAATATTTATTCTTTGAAAATATTTGTTGTTGAAATTTATAGGCTGTGCAAATCCCTGCTTCAAGTAATAAAAACTCTATTTGTTAATTAAGTTGCTTAACATTCTACAGGAGAAATCCTCATGCATGCCCTTTTTTTTTTTTCTCTGAGACACTTGATTCTGTGACAACTTTAGCTCAATCCATAGGAATTTTTATCAGAATGTCTCAGAACACAGTGGCTCTATCTGTCACCTCTTTTCCCTTCATCTTGTTTTCATGCCTCAGCTAGATAGGTATATTTAGACTTGCCTTTCTTTTTTCTCCCCAAAACTAATTTTTATTATTATAGAAACATACTTTCTGTGGTTTACTTTATCTTTTTGTTATTGTTATTTCTCACTAGAGGATATTTTCTCCATTGATTTTAAAGACAGTGGAAATGAGAGGAGAGTCAGAAACATCAATGTGTCTACACTTCGATTGGCTGCCTCCCCCACACTGGGGATCAAGTCTGCAGGCAGACACGTCAACCACTGAGCAAAACTGGCTAGGGCTACTTTATTTTTCTTTCCTAATATCTCATTCCTTTTTTCCTCCTGTTACTAATGTAATTGTGCTTGTTTTCATTTTATTTTTAAGTGAAGATAACAGAACAGTGTTTTTCTAAGAACATTTAATGAATTTTATTTTGTGGTCAAATTAGTTTTAAAATGTGGGCATATTGCATCCCTATTACACATTAAGCATACTAAAGTTTCTAAACATTTTGAGTAAAAAAGAAAATTTAATTTTAATCTAAATTTTCCCAATTTATTTAACCATGGATTTCACTTAAAACATACCTATTAGTATTTTCTATCCTACACATTGTAAAATATACAGTGTCTAACTTTGAGTCTTTAAAGGCAGATAATCTTTGCCCTGCATGTACCTGTGTAGAAAAAAATGAGTTTTTAATTCATGAAATGAAATTAAGATTATTCTTAAATATGCCTGCAATAAATGTGTGAATGTAGCTGAAGTTTAGAGCAAAAACAATAATTGATATTTTAGAGTAGATTCTATTATGTATAACTCAGATGACACTGAGTTACAATTTTGGCTGTTCAGTGTGAAGCTTACAAGTAGAACCCACTTTAACAGAGTAACAGTATAAGTAAAGGTAGGAACTCAACTAAAGTGTTTGGGTCCTTTTAAAAGCAATAATAACGTATTTTCATAGGAGAATAAATTTAGTTAATTTACCAGACACTTTAGAATACAGTTTTTAATATCTTAAAAACTCTAAGTATAATTTTTTATGTTTGATTATGATAGGCATATAAATATATATCTGGTATATATAAAAATCATTTCTACCTTAAACATATTTTAATAAAACCCCTTATTAGTAGCTAGAATGGACCCCCTTATCTTCAACTTGTGGCTCTTTTCAGAACATGCTTATCATCCACTTGCTAGGAAAGTAGACAGGCTGTAGTCAAGGAAAAGATAGATCCTTCAGAGGCTGGTATTTTGGGTAAGTCAGTCACTTTCATGAACTGGAGCACTGCTGTCCTATACAAATTTTTGCAAGACAGACATGTTTTATATGTGTGCCATTCAGTGTGATAGCAGCTAGCCTGTGTGGTGGTTGACCACTTGAAATGTGGCTAGTATGATTAAGGAAATGAATTTCTAATTTTATTTAAATTAAATAGCCCCTTGTGATCAGTGGCTACCACATTGGATAGCACCATCTAGAACAAGGTTCATCAAATCCAATATATTAAATTTAGGATTTATTTACAGAATATTAGGTGGTCAATATTTTTTATCCTTTTTATCTACAAAGACACCCAATAGAATGCCTTTTAATGGTACATTTAAAATATTTAGTTTGAATTGAAATTAACATACATATTTTCAAAATATTTTTATAATATGGTTTTTTATTTGTAATTTTTGTTCAGAAAATACATAATATTCTTTCAGATAATGGAAAATATGAAATTAGTAAGCGTGATGTTCTCCGTGGAAAGTCAGTGCCCCATTATGCTGCTATTGAGCCTGATGGGAATGGTCTAATGATCGTCTCCTACAAGTCCTTCACATTTGTCCCAGTTGGTCAAGATGTTGAAGAAAAGAAGGATGAAGACATGTCAGATAAAATCAAAGGTAATTATACTTTTCATCTTCATACGGTTCACGTGCATTTATATGTATACTAGTGGCACTGTGCACTAAATTCGGGGGAGGGGGGTGTCCCTCAGCCCGGCCTGCACCCTCTCCAATCTGGGACCCTTTAGGGGATGTCTGACTGCTGGTTGGACATCCCACAGGTATTGGGCCTAAACCAGCAGTCGGACATCTCTCTCGAAATCCGGGACTGCTGGCTCCTAACTGCTCACATGCCTGCCTGCCTTATCACCCCTAACCATTCTGCCTCCCAGCCTGCTCGTCCTCCACTGCCCCCCAGCTGGCCTGTTTACCCCCATCTGCCCCCCTCCCCCCCAGCCTGCTTGCCCCTAACTGCCACCCCCTGCTGGCCTGATCACCGCAAACTGCCCTCCCCTCCTGGTCTAATCACCCCTAACTGCTTCAGCCTTGGTCCCGCCACCATGGCTTTGTCCAGAAGGTCTCCCAGTCTAATTAGCATATTACTCTTTTATTAGTATAGCTATATATTTGCCTAGTTTATCTGCCCTTATAAGGCTATAGGTTTTACCAGGTCAAGATAGTGCTTAATTATTTCTTTTTAATTTTCTTCTATATTTCCCAGAATAATCTTTGTAAAACATACCACCTAATTAGTGGAAACTAGTTTAATAATTTTATAATCACCAAAAATGTTTATATACATTAGCTTATGTGATTAGATGTTTAGTAAATACTTGGCAAAAGAATAAATAATGCCTATTTCTTGGCATTTAAGAAGCTGGCATATTAGCATTAAGGATATTAATTTTTTACAGTAAACTCAACTCTATTTTAAGTGTAATGTATACCTTTTTCTAAACTGAAAGGAAGTTCCTTGAAGGTATAATCATTGCTTTCTGTGGAGAATGAGAAACTGACTGACTGAAAGAAGGTTTGTAATGTTTTCAGAATGAAGAACAGGTCTTTCAGTAGAAGTTTACATTTATTTATTTTTTAAATATACTTTATTGATTTTCCACAGAAAGGAAGGGAGAAAGACAAAGAGCTAGTAACATTGATGAGAAAGAGACATCGATCATCTGCCTCCTGCACACCCCCCACTGGGGATGTGCCTGCAACCAAGATACATGCCCTAAACCAGAATTGAACCTAGGACCCTTCAGTTTGCAGGCCGACAGTCTATCCACTGAGCCAAACCGGTTTCGGCAGAAGTTTACATTTATATACAAAGAATTCATGTTCTTTTAAAAATAAGAGATAAATACATCTATAGATAAATATAAAAATACTAGAGGCATGATGCACAAAATTTGAGCACTGGGGGTTGTCCTTAATTCCAGCCTACATCCTCTCGAATCTGGGACTCCTCAAGGGATATTCGACTGCCTATTTAGGCCCGATCCCAGTGGAATTGGGCCTAAATGGGCAGTTGGACATCCCTCTCACAATCCAGGATTGCTGATGCCTAACTGCTCCCCTGCCAGCCTGATTGCCCCTAACTGCCCTCCCCTGCCAGTCTGGTCACCCATAACTACCCTCTCCTGCAGGCCTGGTTCCCCCCAACTGCCTTCCTCTACAGGCCTGGGTCCTTTCCAACTGTCCTCCCCTATAGGCCTGGTCCCCCTCCCAACTGCCCTCCCCTGCAGGCCTGGGTCTTCCCCAACTGCCCTCTCCTATAGGCCTGGTTCCCCCCTCCATCTGCTCTCCCCTGGCAGTCCTGATTCCCCTACCAACTGCCCTCCCTTGCAGGCCTGGTCCCTCCCAACTGCCCTCCCCTGCTGGCCATCTTTTGTGTCAAAGTGATGGTCAATTTGCATATTATCTATTTATTAGATAGGATTCCCTCTATAAACATTACTGTTCATATTTCTGATGTTTATAGGCAAAGAATATCATAGTTTTTAATAGAGATTTTCACAGTATTTAAGAGGGACTGGGAGGCAAGGGGAGAGGAATGGGCTGTTAGTTGTTTATGAATACTTAGGTAAACCTGGAAGAGGAAAATGACAAGTGCAATTGCTATAACTGAAAATTCTCTGTGTGTTTGGTTATAGTTACTTTTTTTGTGAGATCATAAGAAAATACGCTCTTTTGTGTCTTCTAGTCTCTAATTTTATATGTTCTGTTATCTAACATTTTAATTACATAACTAGAGGCCTGAGGCATGAAATGTGTGTAGGGACCTTGGCCCCGGCCCCCCGCCTGTTGCCCTCATCGGCTGTGCCTTTGTCTAGAAGGAAGGACGTCCAGTCTGATTAGCATATTATACTTTTATTATTATAGATGCTTTTTTTTTTTTTTTTTTTTTTTTACCCCAATAGAGCCTCTGTATTACTGGCGACAGACTGAAGAGGATCTGACTGTCACAATACGGCTTCCAGAAAATAGTACTAAGGAGGACATTCAAGTGCAGTTTTTGCCTGATCATGTTAACATTGTGCTGAAGGGTCAGAAGTTTTTGGAAGGAAATCTCTATTCGTCTGTTGATCATGAAAGCAGTACATGGATAATTAATGAAAATAATAGGTATTTTTTATATATTTTATTTATGTACTTTTTAATGTTTTCTTTTTTTATTAAATTTATTCGGGTGACAGTAGTCAACATGAACATATTGGTTTCAAGTGTAGATTTCTATATTACAAGATTTGTTTACCCACTGTGTGCCTACCATCCAAAGTCAAATCTTCTCCTATCACCATATATTAGGACCCCTATATTTATATTTAAATTGTTATTTTTACTTTTTATTATTTCACATTTTATTTTTTCCACGGTAGTTAGCCTAGAAGGGAATACTATGCTTGGTCTGTCTGTATTGCTGATTATTTTTAAGGCAAATTAAACTTGGAATTACAGTGTCAAAGAACATAATTGTAATTAAGATTAAAGATACTCGTTATAGTTATTGCTTACATTACATAGTAGTGCTTTTCATTACCAGCTTTGGATACAATAATAATAATAGTAATAACAATAATAATAGGTGAAAATGGTTCTTTTAATTTGTACCTTTTTAAAAATTTTTCATATAATTTTTTTATTGTTTAAAGTATTACAAATAGTAGTACATATGTCTCTTTTTTTTTTTAGTTTTTACTTTTTAAGGGAAACAATTTTTCTACCACCTTTGTTAACTAGATAATACATTCCCATTCTTTAAAATTGAAGATCTAGAAAAGGATATAGAATGATAAGTCTCCCTCCTATCCAGGCCCTCCAGTCACCCATCTCTAACTCCTCACAACACTATATTAGTTTCACTTTTATACATATTTTAGCAGCATATATGCTATTTTCTTTTTTTAACAAGTTTTCAACACATACTATAAACAATTACGTAGCTTGCTTTTGTTGACTTTAATCATAAGTCTTGGAGAGCTTTTCATAAAGAATGCAAAATTTTTATTTTATGGCTTCTATGCTACTTTGTGCATAGTCATTTAGGTGATAACTGTATGTGCACAGGGTACAGGGAACTTTCTGGAAAGTTCACTATTTGCCTTGGGTTATACGGGTGTATACATTTGTCAAACTGATTGAATTCTACACTTGAAATCTGGGAATTTTGTCTATAAATTATATCTCTATAAAAGGAGTATTAAAAGGTAAACAAATGTTAAGAGTCTTATAAAAGCTCTAGAGGCCCATGCAGGAAATTCATGCAAGATTAGGCCTTCCTTCTCCGGCTGCAGCTCTGGGCTTCCTTCCGGCCACCGGCAGGCACCCGGGACCCGGGCTTCCCTCGCAGCCCCAGCTTCATCCAGAAGGTTGTCTGGAGGATGTCTGGTCTCATTAGCATATTATGCTTTTATTATTATAATCTTCTACCCTCACTACTATGCCTCTTGACAAATCTATTGTCCCAGGTACTTCATGCCCCAGTCATTTGGATTAACAAAATTATTCTTTTATGATACACTGAGTGGCCAGATTATTATGATCTCTGAACACATAATAATCTGGCCCTCAGTTAATATCCTATATAATAAAAGGCTAATATGCAAATTGTCCCCTTGACCAGCAGTTTCACCAGCAGGCAGGCTGACCAGCCAAAATCCTGGGAGCTAAAAAAACAGATAATATCTAGTTTAAAATTTTTTTAACCTTTAAAGCAGATATCCTAAATTCATTTTATTAATGGAGAAATTTGAAGACTTGGTTATACTTTTTAATATATTTTCAAAAACTTAAGTTATCTGAAAGATTCTTTAAGAAATATTTTATATTTCCACATATTCTGTTTAAACGTATTTTGTGCATGTGTGAGAGGTATTTGAGGGTAGCATTAGAACATTGCTAGCCAAATAGAACATATTGTTAAATAAGTCATTAAACAGTAACCCACCAGCTGGACCTCATGCAGCTCATGAAGATTGTTGTAAGCATTTAATACCTGACCATAGTCCAGAATTTCTCCATTAAATTTGACTTGCTAGATTACTATTTTATGTTAGAAAAGGTAATTACAATGATGTGTGGGGTGGGATCGTTGGTTTAAAGGCACACAATTCTCTGTAGTTGATTAAATTGTCTGTATCTCATTTTCAAATAATGCTCCTTCTCACATTGTAAGAATAACTAGTCTACAGTTTATTATGTATGGGGTTCCGTGTTCCTTTTGGCTTGAATGGCAGGATTTGATCCTAGCATTAAAATGTAGACATGCAGTTGTGCCAATTTAATGAAGGATCAGTTTACGACTGAGCTTATAGAACTCTAACTTCTTTAGGTAGCAACTGACTCAGAACAGTATTTATACATTCTGGTCACTGGATAAAGTTCTTTAGTAGTTGTTTACATATATTTTTGCAGAGAGGCATAATAGTGCAGTCGTGAAGAACATGGAATCGGAGCCAGACTCCTTTACTAGCTTGTGACATTGGCAAGTTTCTAACCTCAGAGCTTTCCTTCTTACTTGTATAGTAGTACGTACTTTATTTGGTTGTGGTAAGCAATAAATGAATTAAAACATGTAAAGTACTTAAGATAGCACCTGGAATAGGGTAAACACCTGGTCAGTATAAGCTATTGTCTTTGTTATTAACATCTTTTATCATCATTATCAAGATTAGCTTTCTCTTTAGAAAATATAACTAAACCTGGGCATTATTGTTTGTGGTGGTAATTTTAATGCTAATGATAGGAATTCATATTACGTAAGATATTTTGTATAATCTCTTAAAATAAGTAGTTTCAGAAAATTTTAAAGTGCTGTAATTGATTCATGAGGTGGTGATAGCAGCCTTGAAAAAGAATAGTTGATAAGTTGCATGTTCTATCTGATAATTATGATAATAGTTATTATTATGTTCTTGCAATTGTTTGCTTGAAGTTGTGTTCCAGGGCGTGGGTTAGTGTAGCACACGTGTACCAAAGGTGGCACATGGAAAGGCTGCCCACCCGACTTTCCTCTGTGTTACAGCAGAGGCTGCTCCCAAAACAGCTTACTTGTATTGTATTGCCCTTTCTCTTCAAGAGGCACATGGCAACTCCCTCTCCCCCTGAGTCCTACGTTTGCCTGACTCAGCTCGCTCTCCCTTTGCTGCTGCATCAGACCTTACTCTCAGGATTCCTCGATAGACCTTTTTAGTACATTTGGGATTTGTGTTTAATGGCTTAAATGTGCAGAATTAGATTTTAAGTTGATAGAGATCATATTCACTTTGTTCCTTGTTTTACCAAAGTTGTTATTTTTCTAAATCCTATATTTTTCAATTCCTTAAAATTTGAATTTTGAGAAATAACATTTATATTGATTTAACTTGCCTGATCTTTAGGTGAATAATTATATATTATGGCTACTAGTTTGTGAAAAATAAAGTTAATGAGTTCCACACACAGAGAGGTATCTTTAGTTATAGGCCTTTTCCAATTAATTTTAAAGTGCTGTAATTAATTCATGAAGTGGTGATAACAGCCTTGAAAAAGAATAGTTGATAAGTTGCATATTATGTGATAATTATGATTATAGTTATTATTATGTTCTTACAATTGTTTGCTTGAAGTTGTGCTCCATTGCCCAATGAAATATCTCAGATGTATGCTACTTAGATTTCTATTCAGTATGGTAACATAGCACACAGCTGGACTACAACAATGCTTTCTAGATTGCTCTACTCTTTCCAATTACTCCTCTCATCAAGCCATTTGATATACTATTTCCAATAGTACTTTCTTGTTTATTTAAATCTAAATTATCTGTCCTTAAGTTATAAATTTTTCATATGCACAACTAAAATGAACACAATATTTGGTAAAACATTTTCTGGACACTGGAGGGGTAATTTGTATGGGAGATTCTTCTCTTGGTATTAGTTGTATAATTTGTATAGATGTGTAATATATTACTTTTCTCATTTAAACTTCTAGTTTGGAGATTTCCTTGATGAAGAAGAATGAAGGACTGAATTGGCCAGAGCTAATACTTGGTGATCAGCAAGGGGAATTTATAAGAGACTCAGCCCAAAATGCTGCAATAGCTGAACGTTTGATGCATTTGACCTCTGAACAACTGGTAAGCAATTACAATAGTAGTTTCACTTTCTAAGGATCGGAAAGTGAGGATATGCCAGGTTTTCAAATATTATTTTGCTTTTCTAAGGTAAAGGACACAGCTTAAGTATTGCCGACTGGTGTTTGAATATGGCTTAAAATTCTAATTTCCATTCCTTGCAATATTTGAATACATATATATGGGGCGGAGGGCATGCTGTGTAAGGTAGAGGAGCATCTATGTATGTATCTCTCTCTCTACATATACACACAAGAAAAATGCATGCGCTTTATAACAGAAATATGTTTTGAGAAATGCCATGTTAAGCAGTTTCGTAATTCGTGTTTAATGGTTTAAATGTACAAACATCATAGAGTGCACTTACACAAACCTAGATGGTATATAGCCTATTGCTCCTAGGCTGCTAACCCTCTACAAAATGTCATTGTAAAAATCAATATAAGATTAAATCAAGATAACGGTGCAATCCTGATGCGGTAAGCACCAGATGTATGAGGCTTTGCTAGTGTAACCTGGCATACTATTTTATAGCAAGTTTCCTATAACTAGAAAGAATACAGTCTAAAATAATTGAAAGTATAGTAAACTTTTAAAACAGTAACATAGTTTATTTCCATTATCAAGTATTCAGTACTGTATATAACTATGTGTGCTGTATACCATTTTATCTTACATTTATCTTTATGATAGAAAGTATTACAGATTCCCCTCTCCCCCCCCCCATTGATCCCCTCTGCCCTGATCTCACCCCCTTTTCTCTGTAATCTTGTTCAGTTCATTACTGGTTGCCTTAGCAGTCCTGAAGTTTTCATTTTTGCCTTCCTACCTCTAACATATGGGCAGTTGAAAGGGGAAGAAAGAAAGTAAGTGTGGAGGATTCTTTATCCCACTGGGCATGTGTATCTTCTTGAGTCAGGGTAATAGTGGCCCCAGCTACAACAACCAGAATTGTTTCCATTGATTTTTCAGCTGGAACAGATAACTAGGTGGCTCTATATCCCAGCTTTGACCTTGAATCTATAGGAGTGAAATCTTCATCAAATTAAAAAAAAAATTTTTTTGACCATTATTTCTAAAAAAAATTTTTCCTTTCTTCCTCTTTTCAATTACTCATATATTAATTAGACCACTTGATGTTCCACAAGTCATCGGGATTCTGTGCTTTTTGTGTTTTAATTTAGATAGACTCAATTACTATGGTTCATGCTAACTGGTCTTCTGAAATGTCTCATCAGTTATCAATTCTATCTTAGGTAAATTTAGTTCCATTTTATATCTTCCATAACTCTCTGGATGTGTTTACTCTACATCTTTGAATAATAGGTTTTGTTTATAATAGCTGTTTCAGTATACCTTTTGCTGATTCCAGCATTCCATAAGTTGTTTTCATTAATCATGGGTCTGAAAATTAAGTTTTTAATTTTTCTTCTAATATTAACACTTTTAAGTAAGAAGAAATTAATTCTCCTATTGTTTCTATACTTATTTTATTTTCTCGTTTAAGAATCCAGATCCCGATAAAGGAAAACCTCATTGTAATGCTCAAGAGTTAGAAGAATGTGATATTTTCTTTGAAGAGAGTTCCAGTTTGTGCAGATTTGATGGCAATACATTAAAAACTACTCATGTGGTAAGTTCTTGATAATGATTTTTAAAAATTTGTGAAAAAATAGAAGTTACTCAGATGAAATAATAATCGATTGAACAAATATATATTATTTTTTGCCAAGATGATTTGATTAGCAATTACTGGCTGTATTATAAATATCATCTCTCCATAAAGTGGCAATTTTTTATCATATCACTCCCAGTTTAAAAATGTTCATTGTTTTGGTACTATTGCATATTTAATATCTTTCAATTGGCTTTGTGTGTGCAGATTTTTACATACAATTATCCCTAAATGTAAAATAATTTCATGATTTTTTTTTTTTTAGCCAGCAGTAGGACATAGTATTTCATTTTGTGTTCATGTTATTTCAATCTCTAGTTTAATGGTTGGATTATACTGTACTGTTATTGTTGGAGTTCATGAGTGTGTATATAGTGGTCATTCTATAAAAATTACAGTACACATCTTTAATAATTTTTTTAATTGCATTACTGATGATGATGCTGTTTTTGTAAATCTCCCTTTACATGAAGCCACTCTTTTCCTAAAGGAAGGATATTTAAGAACTTTACATGAAGACTTTTCTATATTCAGGGTTATTTATTTCATAAAGAGTTACAGAAGTCAAATTAAGAAATC
>PVJN01018224.1:0-39319 GCA_004026805.1 Lasiurus borealis
CGCGCTGGTTTTATAAATGCGTGGCATTTAATAATCCTGCCGGAACACGCTCTTCTAGCTGCGTTAGGATCTCGCCGGCAAACACAAAGATGAATTGCTGTAGGCTGGAAAATCAATTAGGAGAAAGAGCTAAAACATCTGGTGTTACTCCGAGGCTATGAAAAACCATTTTTTTGCACATTTCAAATAAATGTGCTGATTTCCTTCCATTGCCTGTTGGACTGTCTTGGGGAGAAGGGTGGGGGGAGTTGTTTTATTATTGGTCCCGGGCATTTCAGAGCAAGGGGCCTTGGCTCGGGCTCTCATTTAATCTCAATCTGAAACCACTCTGGATTGTATTCCTGAGGTTTTTGGTTTTTTTTTGCACGCGGGGCCGTGTCCTTAACAGTGGCAGTTTTCAACCTTCACCGCGCCTCCGAATGATGGCTGGGCCCAGCCTCCAGAGTTTCTCACACGGTCTGTCTGGGATCGGGCCTGAGCGTTGGAACTTCTGACCAGGTCCTAAGTCAGCGGTTCTCAAGCTTCCTAATGCCGTGGCCCTTTCATACCATCCCTCACGGTGTGGTGACCCGCACCCATAAAATTATTTTCGTTGCTACTTCATAACTGTCATTTTGCTATTGTTGATGAATCGTAATGTAAATATCTGTGTTTTCTGATGGTCTTAGGCGACCCCTGTCAAAGGGTCGTTCAACCCCCAAATGGGTCGAGACCCACAGGTTGAGAACCGCTGTCCTAAGCGATGTTGATGCTGCTGGTCTGGGGACTGACCGCGCTTCGAGACACACTGGCTGAGACGAAGGTAGACGCCTTGCCAGTGCTCAGAGCGGGGAGGTGGTTCAGCTGATAGTAGCTTCCGCAGAGGTGCCCCGCTAGGATAGGACCAGCCCCCCCAAAGCCCGATCTGCTCCCCACATTGTGCCAAAGGGGTCTCATGCCTTCTAGAGACTTGTGGCTGCTCCTGAATGTAGACTGCAACAGCTCTCTGTGCGTCAGTCAGCACTGGCATCTGCTTCCTCAGCTCTGCGGAGACGAGGGGTGCAGAAGCACACAGCAGGGACAGGGCCCCTCTCACCTTCCACCGCCCAGCTCGCGTTTCCCACCCTTTCACTTTAAAGACATGACTTCCCCCTGAAAAACACAGCCCTTGCCCTGGCGGGCCAGCCTTTCCCTGTTCACTGAGACCAGGTGCACAGCTTGCTCCACAAGGAAGGCATCAGGCCCAGGGCACACCAGGAGCAAGGGAAGTTACCGTATTTCCCGGCGTATAAGACGACTTTTTTAAAAAATATATATATATATTTTATTGATTTTTTTTTACAGAGAGAAAGGGAGAGGGGTAGAGAGCTAGAAACATCAATGAGAGAGAGAGTCATTGATCAGCTGCCTCTTGCACGCCCCCTACTGGGGATGTGCCCGAAACCAAAGTACATGCCCTTGACCGGAATCGAACCCGGGACCTTTCAGTCCGAAGACCAAAGCTCTATCCACTGAGCCAAACCGGTTTCCGGCTAAGATGACTTTTAGCCCAGGAAAATCTTCTCAAAAGTTGTCGGTCGTCTGATATGCCGGTGTCACCTTATAGAGCAGGGATATCCCAAAGTCTATATTTTAACTGGAAAAGTTGGGGGTCATTTTATACGCCGGAAAATACGGCAGTTGGGGAAGGCGTGATGGAAGAGGAGACATTTGAACCGCATCTTAAAGCTCCGAGGAGTGGGTGATGTGTAGAGGGAAGGTTCAGCTTCTTTGTATGTTACTGGGGGACGGGTGCGGGGGGCAGGGTGCTGGCCACTGAGAACCAGAACTCAGGTGGGTGAGAACGACCTTCTTCTTTGAACCCTCAGCACACATCTCTCCAGTCAAGAAACACGATGCTACCCAGCCAAGTTCAACGTCCCCTCTCTCCTGCCCGCCCTGGCCACACACTGGCCAGGAGAGAAGGTTGGCGATGATGGGTTCATTGTTTTCTCGGTGCCTTAATCCAGACGGACACCGGGCCTCGCTTTGTGATGACTGTTTTCCTGGGAAATAGGCAGCTTGGGCTCCAGAAGGCTGGGCCACCCCAAAGGGGCTTTGGCCTGTCTTCTGGCTGAAGGAAGGAGGGATCTGGGCACTCAGACTCTCCCCCCCCACTCTCAGAGGTCCCCTTTCTAGCCTGAGAGGTAAGGGTCTGGAGGACCCCAGTTCCTGCCTTCCCGGTCATCCTCTTAGTCCACAAATATTTATTGTTGTGCAAGGACTCGGTGCCTACCATTGTACCAGAACTTGGGACCCAGTGGACAAATAGGGAGGCAGGGTCCCTCCCCTAATCGTGGGTCTCAACAAGTAATAAAAATGATGGTGATAATAGCTAATACTTATTGATGGTACAGCAGGCACTATTCGAAGCTTTTGATCATTTTATTTCGTCTCCGTTAATTATCTATGATGGCATAACAAATTATCCCCAAAATGAATGGATTAGGACAACCTCTATTACCTCAGGGTTTCTGCATGCCAGGAATCCAGGCACAGCTTCACTGGGTCATCCGGCTCAGGGTCTCTTTTAAAACTGGCCGGGACTGGATTTATCTCAAGGCTTTGACCTCAGTGAGTAGCAGTGGAATGGATTTCTTAATTAAGAGACAAGGCAGAAATGCAGAGAGCACCATCTTCTAAAAAAAACCCAAGGAAGTGACCACGGTTGGGAATAGCTTCAGTGGGCAATGAGAAGAAGGTGTGTTAAGATTGGGCCCCACTTGCTGAAACCGGTTTGGCTCAATGGGTAGAGCGTTGGTCTGCAAACCGAAAGGTCCCAGGTTTGATTCTGGTCAAGGGCATGTACCTTGGTTGCGGGCACATCCCCAGTAGGGGGCGTGCAAGAGGCAGCTGATTGGTGTGTCTCTCATCGAGGTTTCTAACTCTCTATACCTCTCCCTTCCTCTCTGTAAAAAGAAAAAAAAAAATCAATTAAAAAAAAAGAAAAAGATTGGGCCCCTCAAAGAGTGTTCAACCATCTCGGGTTCTGGGAAAGAATAAAGCAGGTGAATCGCCCTGTTTGGACATGATGTATGTGGAATGAGCAATGACAAGCAACCAAACTATTTTCAGGGCAGAAGCTGAGGCCAGGGACCTTGGGAAGGTGCTCCTGAAAGGCCAGACCGGGTGCTGATAACCCCCACTGGGAGAAGGCCTTCTCTGACCCCACCCCCTGGCAGGCATCACCACGTGACTGGCCCCAGGAGCTCCCTGCAGAACCGCTGGGGGAGAGCCTGGGCTGAGCAGGCCACCTTCCCATGGACCACGTGGACGGCCGGCTGTGCTGAGCTGCGGTCACCGGACCCTGAGCTGGAGTTTTGGAGGAAGCTGAGCTTGGCACCAGTGGCCCATGTTTTCCATTTCAGAAACCATGACCTGGAAGTGCAATTCTCAGGGCGGTGGCAGCAGGCCTCGGGCGTTGATGACTCCCTGTGACCTCTGACCTCTGGCTGTCCCGGGAGCCATTTTTCATCTCCTTTCCATCCCGGGAAGGGAAGAAACCGGTGTTACCGGGAGCACACGTCTCATCGCTCTGCTCATGATGGATTTTTGTGTGATTCCAGAACGTGTTTGGCCTCCGGGTAAACAGTTGAGACCTCCTGGAGGCACCTAGCAGGAATGCAGGAATGCGTTTTGCTATTAAGTGGAAGAAAGGTTATAAATGGGACTCTGACAGAATAAAATATATTATTTATACGGGCGCTTAAAAATAAGTCGCTTGTAAAGTATACACTCGGCGGTGATGGCCTAATATGGGAAAGCGTGCTATCTGGTCACCGAACCAGGCTGACTCTGTACGCGGGCAGATCCATCCGTCCGTCCGCCTTTCTCTCGGTTGGGCAATCTTGTGGCTAAAATTTTTTTTTCCAAGGAAGTCTAGAGTTATAGGCCAAAGGGAGACCTAGGCCTCGTGCATAAGATAACAGCAAAGTAAATTCGCCAGCCTGGGCTCTCTGAAGGTGTGGGTAGCTGTGCCAGGGGAGAATCACACACTGTGTAAGTTGGTCGCCTGCCAACTCGGAGAGAACAAATAGAGATGAAATGCAGGGAAGGCGTAAACAGCTCAGAGGGAACAGGAGTGGTAACTGTGCTGAGGAGGCCATGAGTTTTCCCATCGGCTGGTAGGATCTGACTTCCCCCTACGTCACGGTGACCCACGGGTGAGCCGTCTGACCTGGTAACCAAGGGAATTCAGAAGTCCCAGCACCGCGATGAGCAGGGTACAGAGGAGGCCCCGGGATCAGCATCCGCTTGGACCGTGGGCCCACCCTGGGTGCATATAACCTTCTCATCCTCAGTTGGCTGACAGAAGAGATTGCAGCTTGTGGGTTTTACGGGGGACCTCAAGAAACAGGGGTGGGCAGGTAGCATCGAGGGTGTACCCCTTCCCTCCCCCCCATTATAGCACTTATCTCACTCTATTGTTCATCTCCTTCAACAGCATCCGAAGCAGTGTCTTTGGTGGGGAAATCGAGGATTACAAGCAGGACCCTCAGCTCTGTCTACAACTCTCTGTGCATTCTTGTGCCCATTACTTCTACCCTTTCCTGTCCTAGGTTCCTTGTGTGTAGAATGGAACTGGTTTTGAAGATTCGGTAAGGTCAAACCAAGTGCTTGGCACAAAATCCAGCACAAAGTCCTCAATAACTTGTGATTGCCTTCCCTCTAGCGCAGTGGTTTTCTACCTTCCTATGGCCACGACCCTTGCATACAGCTCCTCATGGGGTGGTGGCCCCCAACCATGAAATGTTGCTACTGTGATGCATCGTGATGTCAATATCTGCATTTTCCAATGGTCTTAGGCGACCCCTGTGAAAGGGTCGTTCGACCCCCCAAAGGGGTCGCGACCCACAGGTTGAGAACCGCTGCTCTAGTTGGATTCATCTCAGTACCTTCAGCACAAAGTAGAAGTGGAGTCAATCTTGTTGAGTAAGTAAAATATATAATATTAACAACTCTTGTTTATCAAGGACCTTTTCAACCCTAAGCTCCTCAGGGTATCACCTCATCCTCATTGCTGAAACCCCAGCATCTAATGCCGGGCTTGGCACATAGTAGGGGCTTGGTTGCTAGGAAGCTACCCGTGACCTCTGACCTCTGGCTGTCACAGGAGCTACCGAGTAATAGCTTAAGTTCAGGGGTTCCTTGGTAAACTGGAGAGTCTCAGGATAGCATGGACTGATGTGGCACTCAAGGAAGTAGTGCCCACCAGTTGAATCCCAGATGGGGTGACAGCAGTCAAGCCCCCTGAGTCCTGAGGGGGAGGCTGCAGGGATCTGGGGCCCCACAGGATTTCTTCCTAGGAGCATGGTGCTCATGAGTCCTCGACAGGGGCCGGATGGGCTCTGAACTCGTCTGCTGAGCCAAGGACCCATAATGAGGGGCATAGTGGCCAGGGTGTGGAGCCAAGGACAGCCAGCCCAGCCTCCCCTCACCGACATGGCCACAGATGGAAGGAGAGACGGTCACTTTTCCAGGAGAAAATGCTGCCCACTCCTCAGCGACCGAGAAACACATGCTAGAAAGATCCATCCTTCAGTCCTGTGTGTGCAAGGCCTGGGACTCGGGCTGCGTCTGTAACCCGAGAGAGCCAGTGCCTGCCTGTTGTGCAGCTCAGCAACACAAAAGGCAAGCCAAGCCAGGAGACTGATCACCTGACACAGCGCCTCCGAGAGCAAGAGCCTGCCCGGCGCACTGTCTGCAGGAGTTTTCCAGACTCACTGCAAGCGAGCCGGTAATGGCTGCAAGACTGGGCAAACTGGTTCTCCTGGCACCGAGGGAGGAGCTGGGCTTAATGAGGCTGCCTGCAGGATCAGACTGGAGGAGGGCCCTTTGTTCGGGGTGGCTCCAATTAAAAAAACATTAAAAAAAAACCTTATCGTTAAATAAGAACAAAAAATTATAGCATTAGGGGCCGGAGCCTAGGGCAGGGGTGCAATATGGCAATTCTCACTCAAGAGGAAATCCCTCCGTGTTCATCCTCGCCACATTTCAGCTTTTTCAGAAAACTGAACCTGAACTGACTCAGTTCCTGGTAATTCCTGACCTTGACGGGACCTGGGGCTGCGTCCTGGGGAGGCCTGGCTGCTGACTGGAGACTTGGCTGCTCCCAGCTCGTTTTGGCAGGTCTTCTCCACTTGACTTGGAACTAGATGTCTAAAGCGATTCATCTGTGCTACATCCCAGGTTCTGGGGAGTCTGGGCCAAACTTGGGGGTGGCCTGTGACCCGATGACCTCCAGGTCTGAGGGGGGTTGTGCGCTGGTGGTCAGTGGAGGAAGGCAAGGCCAGCCATAATCACTTGTCTTCGCTTGTCTGAAAGCAGGAAAGTCTGAGGTTAGAGCTGGCGCTCAAAACGAGTCCGGGATGGATCCCCGAGTGGTTTTTGACACGTGCTCTTCAAACCACACCACGTTTGTCAGGCTCCTCCTTGGTGACAAAACCAAGAGTTAAAATGCTCTTTGAGGTCAAGGAGGCAGGCTTTCCCTGGACCTGAACTTGCTTCCGGGAGGGCAGTGGACTGACCGCTGGTGGCCCAGGCACTGATGGTCCAGGCAGTGGTCAGGGTTCAGGCCCCGAGGAAGAACTTTCTGGGCTCTTTCTCGAGGCCAGATAGGCCGAAGACTTACAGGTGGGACTTGATCCGCCACCTATCTGGACCCCTGGCAAGACCAGCTGAAGGTGTTCTCAGGAGGGAAAGGGAAAGGGAGGGGGCCTGCAGTTAGCTAGGGGGTGCTCCTGGGAGGGGTCCCCATGAAAGGACCTGCCTGGGTTTTGTTTCCACTAGATCTTCAAAGCAGATCTCAAAACAGTATCCGCCTTTCCTGACTTCCTCTCACTCCCTCTTCTGCTCAAAAAAACATCGTCCCTTCCTTTTATTGCGGGTCCCGTGCCTCTTTATTGTAGCTGTAAATTCATTGTATGGCTCCCATCTCAAATGTGATATCCTAGAGAACGGGACCCTGTCTTATAATTCTCTCTCTCTCTCTCTCTCTCTCTCTCTCTCTCTCTCTCTCTCTCTCTCTCTCTCTTTTTGTTATTTGCTTTTTGTTGTAGTTTTTTGTTTTGTTCTTGGACCTGTCTTATCTTTATTTGTATCCCAGGCCCCTAGAGCTGGGTGGGCCTGGCACGTTGAATGACAAACTTAGTGAGGGCCTTCCATACCCTGTTTCCCCGAAAATAAGACAGTGTCTTATATCAATTTTTGCTCCCAAAGATGTTCTAGGTCTTATTTTCAGGGGATGTCTTATTTTTCCGTGAAGAAGAATACGGTACACATTTATCGTTGAACAAAACAAAAGGAAATTGATTACCTGTCTACAGTATGGTAGTCGTTGTTATCACAAACCAGCTCACTGATTGGCCGCAGCGCAGCCGGAGCTGTTCAGGCAGAGCGAGGTCTCTTTAAATCAGGAGTCAGACGCCTGACGGTAGCTTAGGGGGCCTTCTATTCTGGGGAGGTCTTATGATCAGGGGAGGCCTTATATGACAGTGAGAGGCAAAACTGGAAGTAGGTCTTATTTTGGGGGGGTATCTTACTTTCGGGGAAACAGGGTATAAAAGAAAGAGCTCATGGCTTAACACAGGGGGAATAAATCCAAAGAATAGTCTACTATTGAACTGTGTGACTTCCTGGGACAAAGGTTGATCCCTGAGGGCGCTGCCTCCGAGTCTGTTGGCGCAAGCCCTCTCTGAAAGGCTCGGGGGAAGGCCTGAAGCAATACGCTCCTTCCCCGGCCAGAATGGAAGTGCCAGGAGGGCACGGCCTTTATTCGCCGCTGGGTGCCTGGCGGGAGGGAAGTGCTCAGTTCACGTTGTGGAGAGGAAGCACTTTGGCTGTGGAGGTTTATTCTCCTGAAGCAGAAAGAACCCGTGTGGGTGGTGAACTTATCCGCAGACTCCTCAGGTGATCTGTCCTGGGAAGAAGGACTCACACAGAAGCAGACAATCCCCAGAGAGGGTGCGGACTCAGGGGCATGGGACCTGCGCGGTTGAACCCAGCCCATTGCCCGGGAGGGCCCTGTGTGTTGTTGGATGTGATGCTATTGTCCATTTGAAAATTTTTTTAAAAAATATATTTAATTGATTTTTTGCAGAGAGGAAGGGAGAGGGAGAGAGTTAGAAACATCGATAAGAGAAACATCGATCAGCCGCCTTCTGCACGCCCCCTACTGGGGATGTGCCCGCAACCAAGATACATGTCCCTGACAGGAATCGAACCTGGGAGTTTGGAACAGGGAGCGTACACCTCCATTTTGCACGGGGTCCACAAGTTATTATTATTATGATTTATTCCCCATAAAGTTTTGTTCCACACAGAGAGGAAGGGGGTTCAGTCCTCCTTGGCCATCGCCTTCCTCCTGGTGGACGTTGCTCAGCTCCTCTCTCTTCTTCGTGGGGAGGATGTGTATCCCACCCTTTTTAAAAATATATATATATATTTTATTGATTTTTTACAGAGAGGAAGGGAGAGGGATAGAAAGTTAGAAACATCGATGAGAGAGAAGCATCCATCAGCCGCCTCCTGCATTCCCTCTACTGGGGATGTGCCCACAACCAGGATAGATGCCCTTGACCAGAATCGAACCTGGGACCTTTCAGTCTGCAGGCCGACGCTCTATCCACTGAGCCAAACCGGTTTCAGCTGCGTCCCACCCTTTTATCGATGAACTTGAAGGCCTTCTTATCTTTGAAGACCTTGAGCAACTCCATGGCACGCCACCCACGGGGGTCGAAGCCACCCACCTCTCCGTTACATCCAGCAAGGACTTGGTGTGCCTGGTGAGGTGCCATGGCCTTGGGGCATCACAGAGCCACAGCTGCTGCTCTTTAGCCCGTCCTGCCCACAGAGGGGACACTGTTCATCTCCAGCCTGGGCCACAGAAGCAAGGAAGAACCTTCGGCTCCAGACACCCGCCTGGCAAACCGACTTGTCCTGTGGGCTCTGGGCAGACATGGAGCAGGTGGTGGCTCCTGGCCTGGCCTTGCAGCTGCTTGGCTCCATCAGAGGACCTCAGGGCGTGGCAGAGCCGCCAGAGCCAGTGACCACACACCCCTTGCTGCTGCCACCGGCCTGGGGACGGCTCTGTCCCTGGGAGCCTGACACTTTTATGGCAGATTTCGTCAACAGCGGCCTTCCCAGGATACTTCGCCCAGGACCATGCCACCCTACCCTTTCTCGGAATTCGGGGCATTTGGCTGGCTTGGCGGGAGGACAGGAAGTGCCACCCCCTGAGTACTCTTGGCTGAGGTCAGTCTCTTCCATTTCTTCAGGGCTGAGTCTAAGGAATGTTCTAGCGAAGAATGAGTTTATGAACCACTGGAGCACCTGCTCGGGGTGGGAGTGATTTTTTTTTTTTTTTTTTTTGGTTCAAGGACTCTGATCTTGGTGGGCTGGGGCCCTCCCGAAGCACCGAAAGCCTGTTCCTTTCTCTTGGGGAGACCAGCAGTCTTCTTGTCTCTAGGGCACCCAGGGGGCAGGGTCTCACAGGGAGAGCGCTCCTCCATCCCAAGGCTCTGTGCCCGCAGCGTGTCTGGCAGGGTGGGCTGGCCACAGTCGGGTCTCACTCGGTCCCCAGGAAAGCCACCTTCCTCGGCTCCCTCTGCACAGAACAGGCCGGGGAGCTGGGCTTTGGAGAGGGGACCCCGAAAGCCAGACCCACGATGCCCCGCTCCGCCTGCTCCTGGTCTCCTGGACAGGCTGCTCTGTGAGTCCCCAGGTTTGTTAGGGTGACTTGGTGCTGTTCTCCCCAAACTCTCCTGGCTGAGGTCAGGGCTCAGGGGCAGGACAGGTGCGCCTCAGACTTCAGAGGAGCCAAGCGTAGTTGCCCCCGCTTCCTGGGAAATGAAAAAATGGGGAGTCAAGCTAATGAATAGAAAACTAAGATGGTGAAGGTCGATTATTATTATTATTATTATTATTATTATTATTTTACAATTTAGAAGTCTGTGTCCAACAGAAGCAGTAAAGCATCAACCAGACTGTCAAATTACAGCAGGAAGTTTAAGGAGAGGTGGGGGGTAGATAAGAGATCAACCAAAGGACTTGTCTGCATGCATATCAGCGCAACCAATGGACACAAGACACTAGAGGGTTGGGGTATGCCGGGGGGGGGGGGGAACTGGGAGATATGCATACATGTAACACAATAAAAATCAATAAAAAATAAAATAAAAGTCTGTGTCCAGTAGGAGTGTGAAGACCTGGGCTGGGGGGCGGGGCAAGCTGGGAGAGGCCAATGGAGGAAAAGATGGGCTTATGTCATGCCTTCGACAATAAAGAGCTAAAAATAAGTAAATAAATAAAACACTGTACCACACACACAGAGGCCAGGTCCTTGTTAGAACGACGACTTTTTTTTTCTTTCTGTGAGACCAGGCTGTTTTACATCTGACACACGGTCAGAGTGTGAGGGAATCAGAGGCCCTCCGGTCCAATGCCCACCCCGCTCTGCAGGTGGAAAACTGGGGTCTGTGGAGGCTGGGGGCTGCCAGCTCACGTAAGAGCACAGGCTGCCTCCCTCACCCCCAGGCCTCTGTTCTCTCTCAGCAGAAAGTTCCTGAGATATCCCCGCCGTTTGCTAAACAGTCACAGATATGTTTTCAGCTCAAGGGCAGCGTAACCTCAGAAGTTCTCTAGGAATTTGGTCTTTCATCACTTCTTCGTCATCAGCTCTTTATTGAGCAACTGCTTGGTGCTCAGTCCTAGGAATACTACCTAGAACCATGTACGGTCTGTGTCCTCACAGGCACTTGTACTAGGAGTGCGTGCGTGTGTGTGTGTGTGTGTGTGTGTGTGTGTGTGAGAGAGAGAGAGAGAGAGAGAGAGAGAGAGAGAGAGAGAGATAGTCCAGCTAGAAGCCCCCCTCAGTATAATCCTGAATCACAGATGACTTGTCTGAGTTTCAGCACCTCTGGTGAGGAAATCTGCTTTGAGAACCCTTGCACGGTGACTTTGAAATCGAGTGGTTAGCAAGCCCAGTGTCCCGTTGGGTGGAGGAGGTGTCTTTCTCTTCTTTATTTCAAGCCAGAGCTGGAGGCAGATTCAAGGGACCCGAGTGCCTGTCACAGGGCCTGTGAGAGGTGTCTATGCAAATGACAAGACATAACTGATGTGAAATCTCTTTCTCACTCACACACACACATACAAACATACACACACAGCATGCAGAGCCAGTCCTAAGGGCACAGAATGTCAATTCTAGATCCTATGTTCCCTCTTTGTCAGATTCAGAGCAGTTGAACTACAGCGGTACCTTGAGATATGAATTTAATTCGTTCTGTAACCTTGAGGCGTGGGAAACTATGAGATGCTCGAGTCGCGGTAAACTGGTGGGTCGTGTGCAGCCGGCCGATCCGCGCGATGACTCCTATCTCAAATGTTGCTCGTATTTCAAAGCAAAAATCGCTCGCTCGACAGCTTGTATCTCAAAAATCACGGGGAGGCACCCTGTGGTCTCCCTCGGTTCCTGCACAGAATCCCCGGAAGTCACGGCTATTAGAGAGAATCCCAGGGACCGGAAGTTGAAATCAGATGCCCCCCCTGCCCGCCCCATGGCAGTGGCTGCCCTCTGACCAAGGCCTGAGACACCCCAGCTGGAGCTGGAGCAGGTGCTGGGCAAGTCTCCAGCCCCAGGGGTCCCCCGGAGCTGGCGGGGTGGTGGGAAGGACCCAGGGTGTGTGTGGGTGGTGGGAAGGACCCAGGGTGGGTTCAAAGCTCAGGGTCGCCCAGCGAGAAGTCTGGGGCGAAACATGGGATTACTGTTCTCCCTTCAAAGGCCATCGATGAAAGCGGCTCAGGACCGCCCCGAGGGCAGGAGGCTTTGATGCTGTGGGAAGACAGGCCCTCCCTCCGGCTCTCTGTCAGCAACTCAGCCCACCCGTGGCCTCCGCACCCGGCCTCCAAGCTCAACTTCCCATGGATGGGTTCTTTCCAGAATATTCTGACCCGGCTTGCACTCCTCCAGGGAGAGACAGGATGTGGATGTCCTAGGAAGACGGCCGTTGCCAGCATTGGAAAGGGCCTTCTCGTAGGGAACGCTGCCTTCCTGTAACATTCGAATAATTCGGGGGTCTCAGCCCTGCAGTCTGGGGGTTCGCCCTGCTCTCTGCCGCCCTTTGGAGGTGTTCAGTCTGTGCCTGCTTTGCTCCGGGCCAGCCAGCCATACAGGGCAGGGCTTGGCCCTCCGTCCCCGGCGTGGCTGGGAAGTCCTTGACCTCCTGTGCATCCGGAGCTCCTGAAAGGGGGAGGTCCCGACCGCTGGGAAACCCCAAGTCCCAAAGGCCAGGCTGAGCAGAGCAGAGCTGAGGCGGCTCAGCCACCGGACCCTGAAAGCTGCCAGTGTCTGGATTTGCTACCCAGCGCCGCGTTTAGCCGCCCCAGGGCGGGCTCTGCTCTGTGCCTCTCTGATCCCTCCCGTCTAGCTGGGGGCAGACCATGCCAAGGTGTTTCAGAGCCAGGCCAAGTGTAAGCCTCGTTGCCTTCTGCTTCCCTGGGTCTCGGGAGCTCCAGCGGGGGACCAGGGCACCAGGCTTATTCGGCAGTTTCCTGGGGATCACCCACTGAGGGCTGCTGGTCAGTGGGCAGAGGGGGTGAGTCAGCGGAGATCTGCGGGCCGGGCGGGGCCCCAGCTCCATCTCACCGCAGGCTCCACCGTTAATCACTCGCTACTACTCGGGCGAGAGTCTGAATAGGAGGCAGAGGCTGGGCTGTGTGCATTGCAGCTGGGGGAGCCCCCAAGGTAGAGTGTGACCCTGATACCCCTCCCTGACCTGCCCACACCCAGGTGACCCGGAGGACTGGGCAGTGTTTGCCTGGAGTGTTCCTTAAGGAGCCACCCAGACACGTGGCTCTTCCCTTTCACCCACTCAGCAGCCGTTCTGTGCAGCAGCGCAGTCCCCAGGCAAATGATTCTCTCGTGGCTGCTTAACTGGAGGAGCAAACCCCGGGGTGATTTGGACAAGAGTATCACCGATCCCAGGAATGTGACCCGGCCTCCTAAGTACCGGGAAAAGAGCTTCTGGAGGGCTCTGGGGATTCTGGGGTGGGCGCTGGGGGTGGGTGGATCACTCTAACGCAGTGGTTCTCCACCTTCCTAAAGCCTCGACCCTTGCATACAGCTCCTCATGGGGTGGTGACCCCCAACCATGAAATGTTGCTACCGTTATGCATCGTGATGTAAATATCTGCATTTTCCGATGGTCTTAGGCGACCCCTGTGAAAGGGTTGTTCGACCCCCAAAGGGGTCGAGACCCACAGGTTGAGAACCGCTGCTCTAACGGGTCCTGTTTATTTTCTTTCTTTTTTTAAAATAAATCTTTATTGTTCAGATTACAGATGTTCCTCTTTTTTCCCCTCCCATAGCTCCCCTCTACCTGATTCCCCCCACCCCCACCCCATGCCCTTACCCCTCACCACTGTCCTCATCCACAGGTGTATGATTTTTGTTCAGTCTTTTCCTGCACCCCTCTCCCCTCTTTCCCCCTGAGAATTGTCAGTCCACTCCCTTTCTGTGCCCCTGATTCTATTATATTCACCATTTTATTCTGTTCATCGGGTTTTTTCATTCACTTGGTTTTTCGATTCACTTGTTGATAGGCATGTATCTGTTATCACTTTGTTGTTCATAATTTTTATCTTTATCTTTTTCTTCTTCTTCCTCTTCTTAAAGAAAACCCTTCAGCATCTCAGGGTCCTGTTTCTTACGCACCCAGAGGGCACCGCCTTAACACAGCAAGGACAAAGGGCTCACCTGCTCTCAGCCACCTGGGGAAGCCGGCAGGCTGTGTGCGTGCAGGAAACTGCTGTTTACACGTCCCTTCAACACACGGCCACGACTGGGAATGAATGTTTGCGCTTGGGGTGTGTGTGTGTGTGCGTGTGTGTGTGTGTGTGTGTGCGCATGTGTATGTGTGTATGTGCGTGTGCGTGTACGTGTGTGTATATGTGTGTGTCTGTAGCTGATCACTGTGCATTTGCTGACCTGAAAGAATGAGGAGGCTTTTTGCCCCATTCTCGGGTGGAGAGACCCAGAAAAGACCCCAAGTCGTGTTCCCAGGCCCAAGCCTCGCGTCAACGATCCCGCTGATCAGGAGCCACCTGGAACCGTCCTGCCAGGCCAGCGAAGGCCCTGGGCTGGAGCCGCCTGAATAATTCAGACCGGGAGCCACTGCCAGCGATTCCGGTGCCTCCCACGTGGCCGGCTTGGTGCGGGGACCGGAAGGGGCAGGGCATCCTGGGGTCTGAAGGCAGCGTCTGCTCCAGGGAACACCCTCCCGCAGGGAAGGAGACTCGCTCCGTAGATTTGCTCTCAGGGAAAGTCATACCCTGTTTCCCCGGAAGTAAGACATCCCCCGATAATAAGACCTACTTCCAGCTTTGCCTCTCACTGTAATGTAAGGCATCTCCCCCCGGAAAATAAGACCTCCCTGATCATAAGGCCTCCCCGGAATAGAAGGCCCCTGAAGCTACCATCAGCATCTGACTCCTGATTTAAAGGGACCTCACACTGCCTCAACAGCTCCGGCTGCGCTGCGGCCCATCAGTGAGCTGGTTTGTGATGAGAACGATTACCGTACCGGATGCAGGTAATCAATTTCCTTTTTGTTGTTGTTGTTCAACAATAAATGTGTACCGTCTTCTTCTTCATGCAAAAATAAGACCTCCCCTGAAAATAAGACCTAGCGCCTCTTTGGGAGCAAACATTAATATAAGACACTGTCTTATTTTCGGGGAAACAGGGTAGGTTTGAGCATGAGCTCAGTTCAGCCTGGGTTCTGTGTCAAGAGCAAAAGCCCACGACCTTGGCCTCTGCCTCAGACAGGGTGAGGACCCTTCCCCAATCTGGAGACCCTTTTTAGGGGCAACTGCCTTGTCTTAATTCCGGCCCCCCCAGCCCAAGGCTGCAGTCCCCAGGCCTATTTCCTGAGGAGCAGAGATGCGGCTGCTGTGCGCTTGGGCCCTGCCAGCGATCCCGGTGTTTGCACACGGCGAGCGGGCCAGACCGGGTCAGAGCAGAGCAAGTTCACGTGCAGCCCGGAGAGACGGCGGTTTCCAGGGCTCCCGGACGGCTTTGTTTCCCGACTTTTATCTCCAGCCCCAAGAATGCAAGCTGGGACCCTCCGCGCATTTCTGCTGAATAGCGGGATCCAACAGCACATAATGAGCCGACGTCTCCGCCTCGGTAAGCAGACACCACAGCCTCTCCTGGGTGACTTCTCAGATTGCAGGCTCCTGAAATAACCACCATTAGCGAACATGGCGGGAGAGCATTAATTATAGCGCCAGAGAACACCCTGTTATAACGCGGCCTTTTCCTGTTTTTTGCTTAGGATCTGTTTTTTTGTTTTTAAATATATTTTATTGATTTTTAAATTTTTTTTTTTTTTTTTTACAGAAAGGAAGGGAGAGAGATAGAGAGTTAGAAACATCGATCAGCCGCCTCCTGCACACCCCCTCCTGGGGATGTGTCCGCAACCAAGGTCCATGCCCCTGACTGGAATCGAACCTGGGACCCTTCAGTCCGCAGGCCGACGCTCTATCCACTGAGCCACACCGGTCAGGGCAGGATCTGTTTTATTTGCTGCTGAACAGACATGTGATCTGGGAAACATTTGTCTTGCTGATGTTATAGTTCTTTCCAGCGCTCTCTGTGTTCACACATGACTCTGGCATCTGACCGTGGCGACCGTCTTGGGCCACAGGAAGGACGGCTCAGCTTTGTGCCCGCTGCTCCCCTCCCGAGCTCGGCGAGGCTGACTGCCTTCCCAGGGCCGTGCAGCCGAGAAGGAGCTGCCCTGAGCCCAGGCCCCAGGCCTGTCTCCTTACCGCCCTACGCTGGGCCGGCCGGGCCCTCTGAGTGTGTAATTTTCCTTCTGTTCCCCCAAATGAGAGGGTGCGCTCCATCTGGCCCTCATGGAAATGCTGGCGGAAGCCAGACGCGGGCCCCGAGCGGCTCTGCAATTACCGGGGAGAGGGTGTAATTTGGGGCGCTCCGCCTGGGTGGGCTTCCTTCGGGAAAGCTCGCTGTGCTGAGCTCTGCTATTATCGGACGAGACTCTGTGTGGGAACCAGAAGCCCTGGCTCGGAGTCAGGCTGCCGCCTGAGCCCCCGGGGTCACTCCTGGGTTCCGTGTCGGAGGCCACGCTCCCTGGGCCCCGCGGGAAGGCCGCCCAGGGAAACCCAGGCACGATGGCCCCCCGGGGGGCCCCTGACCCCTGGTGATGGCCACTCTCCCCTGGGGGTCGGGCTGAACCAGACCGCAGTTGGCTGCTGCTGGAGGAGGTTCCTTTCCTGTGCCAGCCCCCCAGCCCTGGGCAGTGACTCCACACAGCCTCCGTGGGTGGCTATGTCACCTCTGATTTTCACCAGAATGCACTGGCCTTTTCTTTCTTCCTTCCTTCCTTTCTTCCTTCCTTCCTTTCTTTCTTTCTCTTTCTTTCTTTCTTTCTTTCTTTCTTTCTTTCTTTCTTTCTTTCTTTCTTTCTCTTTCTTTCTTTCTTTCTTTCTATCTTTCTTTCTATCTTTCTTTCTTTCTTTATATCTTTCTTTCTTTCTACCTTTCTTTCTTTCTTTTCTTTCTATCTTTCTTTCTCTTCTTTCTATCTTTCTTTTCTTTCTATCTTTCTTTCTCTTCTTTCTATCTTTCTTTCTTTTCTTTCTATCTTTCTTTCTCTTCTTTCTATCTTTCTTTCTTTTTATTTAAAATATATTTTATTGATTTTTTTACAGAGAGGAAGGGAGAGAGATAGAGAGTCAGAAACATCAATGAGAGGGAGACATGGATCAGCCGCCTCCTGCACGCCCCACAGTGGAGATGTGCCCGCAAGCAAGGTACATGCCCCCGACCGAAATCGAACCTGGGACCCTTCAGTCCACAAGCCGACGCTCTATCCACTGAGCCAAACTGGTCTCGGCCTTTTCTTTCTTAAAAAATATATTTTATTGTGTTTTTTTTTTTTACAGAGAGGAAGGGAGAGGGATAGAGAGTTAGAAACATCGATGAGAGAGAGACATCGATCAGCTGCCTCTTGCATGCTCCCTACTGGGGATGTGCCCGCAACCAAGGTACATGCCCTTGACCGGAATCGAACCTGGGCCCTTCCAGTCTGCAGGCCAACGCTCTATCCACTGAGCCAAACCAGTCTCAGCAGGGCATGGAGCCTTGACTAGGGCCCCACATCTGCTGGAGGATGAACAGTGGGTTCACACTTTCTGATTCCAGAGCCTGCGTATTGTCACGTGGACCTTCTGTCTAGGAGAGCCAGGAGAACCAGTAATATCTGCCCAGTCAAGGCCTCTGAGGCCTCAAGGGAAGGACCATCAGTGCTCCTGGTGGCCTTGACCATGGCATTTCACTCGGAACGTCCCCTGTGCTCAGAAGTCGTCACCGCTGGCCGGGGGCGCTCCCCTTGCTGGTTGTTTGCAAGAGGAAACCGTGGACACAGGCCCTCCTAATCTATGTGCTCGCACCCCTCGTTCAGGCCAGCAGCCCGGGGAGGCCCACAGCCTGCAGAGTGACTGCCCACCCCACCCCCCACCCCCGAAACACCCCGCGCCCCGGCCTCTCGGTGCCTGGCACAGGCGGGCTGCCATGTGCTCTGTGGGCAAAGACAGCTGCCAACCTTTCCCCAGTATTGTCCTTTGTTCCCGACGATGTCCCTGCAGCCGTGCCCTTGACGCTCCCAGCGGGACACTGGCCCGAGATGTAAGGGAACGGCTCGCTGTTCTCCCGACCCCCCGAGGCCCAGTGGTCTGTGCACCCGGTGGCTCCTGGCCTAGGCTTGGCATAGCCCCGACCCGGGCGCAGCTGGCACCCAGAGCAGGGCACCTACCCAGCCTCTGCTGCTGCTAAGATAATGACCATCATTGCGGTCGCTCCTTACTGGCGCCATTCGTAGCGATTGCACTGTGTCAGGCCCTCTTTCCTGCCCCTCTGATCCTCATGAAAGCCCTCTCAGGTGGCTGTCGTTAGTCCCTGTGCACAGGTGGGTGAACGGAGACTTGGAAAGTTCGACTCAAACCGGAGCTGACAGATGGCAAGCAGCAGAGCCAAGACGTGGGTGCAGATTTGCCTCCTATTCCCCTCCCCTCCTTTCTGGGCTCTGTCTGTCGGGCTGTCCTACACACACCCAAGTGCCTGCACAGATCATGCAAGATGGCAGGGGACACGGAGGGGCCAAGACCCGCCCCCATCCCCCCTACCGGGGACAGGAGGACTTTTCTCCTCGATGCTGGGGCTGCTGCTGGCTGCTGGCCTCTCTGGGACCTGCCTTTGCTGAAGCCTTGCCCCAGGGGACATCCCCCCCCTCCTAATAAATGTTTAGCTCGCTCTCCATCACCGTCTGCTTCTTGTGGACCCACCTGTGGCCAGGATATCTTGCAAGATTAGCCGGGGGGTTGGAGATCTACCCACTGGCTTTTGCAATGTCTGGAGGGCTGTGGTGTCTCCAGCAGGAAGGACAGCCATTCCCGTGTCCTTGGCATCACTTGGCATCAGTCCGCGTGGGCTCTAGGCTCTTACGTGTTTAAAAGGAGCTCCTGCCACGCAGGATTGCTGAGTATATGTTTAGCAGGGAGCCCCAGAACTATACCCCACCTTTTTAAAAATATATATTTTATTGATTTTTTACAGATAGGAAGTGAGAGGGATAGAAAGTTAGAAACATCGATGAGAAACATCGATCAGCTGCCTCCTGCATGCTCCCCACTGGAGATGTGCCTGCAAGCAAGGTACATGCCCTTGACTGGAATTGAACCTGGGACCTTTCAGTCCGCAGGCTGACGCTCTATCCACTGAGCCACACCGGTTAGGGCCTAACCCTTTCTTTACAAAAATAAAAAATAAAATTCTCATCTGGCCGCTGTGGCTCAGTCATCCCAGACACCAGGAGGTCAATTCCTGGTCAGGGCATGTGCTCAGGTTTCGGGCTTGATTCCAGATAAGGGGAGTACAGGAGGTAGCTGATCCATGTTTCTCCCTCATTGATATTTCTATTTCTCCCTCCTTCTCCCTTTCTCTCTCGGAAATCAATACAAACATCTTTTTTAAAAATAGAGATTAATTGCAAAAAAAAAAGAGTGAATAAATAATGATTTTCAAATTAGAGGGACTGACAGTCCAAGATTATTTTTAAGGTAAACGAAGAATATTCGCCTTTATAGTTTAACCCCTAAAGCACACTAAGCCGTGTATAATGCCTTGACCAGAGTAAACAGCTTGGTAGTAGAGATATTATGACCTGATTTTACCAATTGGCTATCTACAGTGGTACCTCAAGATACGAGTTTAATTCGTTCTGTAACCTTGAGGCGTGGGAAACTATGAGACGCTCGAGTCGCGGTTAACTGGTGGGTCGTGTGCAGCTGGCTGATCTGCACGATGACTCCTATCTCAACTGTTGCTCGTATTTCAAAGCAAAAATCGCTCGCTCGACGGCTCATATCTCAAAAATCTCATATATTAGGGCACTCGTATCTCGAGATGCCACTGTATTTCTGAATCATGGTGTAGCAGGGGTAACAGTCTTCATATGACAACAGTAAACTACATGGCTACACTTTGCTACACCGAGGAGCGGTCTCTTGATTCCTAAGACCATGGGAAATAGGTGGGGGTCAGGGAGACAGAGGTGAGTAAAATCATTTCTGCATCCGAGGAGCTTCCTGTCTTGTGGAGGAGGCTGATATCAAACCGATCATAATAAAAAACACCGTGATGGCTTTAGTAGGCATTAACTGCCGGGCCAGTTCAATGGAAATTACGAACAGGCCAATAAAAACTGTTAGAGAGAGGACATGATTTAGGAGTTTGCTCGTCTTTCCTGGGAGGTCCAAGCAGGCCCGGGCTGTCGCCGCGTGGGGCTGGGGACACCCAGGAACTTGACGGGGAAGCTTCTGGAGCGTGATTTGTGGGTGAAAGTGATGGATGACTTCGGCCCCTTCAGGCCACCTGCCAGCGTCTTAAGAGTGATTAAGCCTGAAATGTCAGTTGGCTGTATTTCTTTCCTGCTGCAACATCTGTAATCTGCCCCTTCCGCCCCCCACCATCGCCTCCTGGGTAAAGTTCACCCCTTCTTCTCCTCTATTCCCCAGAAAGCTTCCCTTTGTGGTCCCGCTGGCCCACGCACTGAACCCCAAAGTTAGGGGACCGTCTGATCACCCGGGTCTCCCGGCCTTTGCCTTTTCCGCTTCCCTTGGCTGGTCCAACTGGTGCACATGCTGTGGACCAACCAACCTGTTTCCCTGGAAACTCCGACCTGGAGTGACCTCTCGCCTCCGACAGGCCTTCTCTTGTCCGTTTGCAGGACAACGAAGCCCGTGATCGTGGTGACCCTTCATCCTGGCCTTGACCTGCCAGTTTAGTTTATTTTACTTTAAAAAATAGTTTTTTTATCGATTGAGAGCTGAAAATATCAATGTGAGCCGAGACCGGTGTGGCTCAGTGGATAGAGCGTCGGCTTGCGGACTGAAAGGTCCCAGGTTTGATCTTTTTACAGAGAGGAAGGGAGAGGGATAGAGAGTTAGAAACATCGATGAGAGAGAAACATCCATCAGCTGACTCCTGCACGCCCCCCACTGGGGATGTGCCCACAACCAGGATACATGCCCTGACCGGAATGGAACCTGGGACCCTTCAGTCCACAGGCCAACGCTCTATCCACTGAGCCAAACCGGTTTCGGTGGCCCGGAGATTCTTGGCGGGAGGCGGGCTCGTTGCTGCGGAGGCAGGTGGTTTGCTGTGCGGGACCCTGGACCAGGCTCAAGGCCACCTCTCGGGTGTCTGGCCGGCCCACCTCTCTGCGCTCACACACCGGGCCTGAGGCTGCGGCCAGCGTCCCGCTTTGCTCAAGGCCTCAGCCTGATCTCGGGGGCCTGGCAGGGGCGTGGCCTGGGCTCTGGAGTGTGGACTGTGGGTCCCGCATGACCCGGGGCTCAGGCAGCCTACCCCGTTTCCCCAAAAGTAAGACACCCCCCGAAAATAAGACCTACTTCTAGTTTTGCCTCTCGCTGTCATATAAGGCATCCCCCTGAAAATAAGACCTCCCTGATCATAAGGCCTCTCCCAAACATCAGGCCTCCCCCGAACATCAGGCCTCCCCGGAATAGAAGGACCCCTGAAGCTATCGTCCGGCGTCTGACTCCTGATTTAAAGGGACCTCGCCCTGCCCGAACAGCTCCAGCTGCGCTGCGGCCCATCAGGGAGCTGGTTTGTGATGACAACGACTACCATTGTACAGAGAATAAATTTCCCCTTTTTTTTTTGTTCAACAATAAATGGGTACCGTCTTCTTCTTCACGGAAAAGTAAGACATCCCCTGAAAATAAGACCTAGCGCCTCTTTGGGAGCAAAAATTAATAGAAGACACTGTCTGATTTTTGGGGAAACAGGGTACAGCCTACTTTCCCTGAAAGGTGAAGGGGATGGAGTTTTGGGCTCTGCCAGGACAGGTCTATAGCCTGGGGCACACCTTCTCTCTCCCCCAGCTCTGCCAGTCGCCCCCTGTCCTAGCTCCCCCCCTCTCCCAGACAACAGCTGGAGCCAGCCAAGCAGCCCTCGCCTCTTTACTACTTGGTCTGAGGACCCACTTGGCGGCCCAAGGGAGACCCAATTAAGGCGCCCCTTTGTCTTTTTCGAATTCCTCCCTAATCTATCGCTTAAAAAACAGCCTCCAGCCGCTCCCCACTAAACGGGCTCCACGCAGAGGCAGGAGCCACGTGACCCACAGGCCGTTAATCTTCAGCGAAGCACAGGGAGACTTCGCCCACCGGCTGAGAACAATGGCCATCGGCCCAGCTGTCCCCCTGAGGAGGCGGACGAGGCAGTGCCGGGCGCTGACCCCGTGAGGGACTTCTCCCGGCAGCTCCCCGCATGCACGGGGACATCTTCACTGGCGGGCATTAGTGGAGGCGGCAGACGGGGAAGGAGGCACCGGGTTGGCCCGGGCTGAGCACAGCTGGCGGGGGTGGCCCTCCTTTTCATGGAGGAGCCCGTACGGATCGGCTCAGACTCTTTCTTCTCCCTCAATGGAACCCCCCTGTTCCCCGCAAGTCTCCTTCCAGATGGCTGCCCGAAGGAGGGTATCTCCTGGGACAGTGGTTCTCAACCTTCCTAAGGCCGCGACCCTTTAAGACAGCTCCTCATGGGGTGGTGACCCCCAACCATAAAATTATTTCCGTTGCTACTTCATCACTGTCATTTTGCTACTGTTATGAACTGTAATGTAAATATCCGATAGGCAGGATGTATTTTCATTGTTACAAATTGAACATAAGTAAAGCATAGGGATTCATCACAAAAAACAATATGTAATTATATACTGTGAAATATTTATTTCTAATTACAAATAAATGAAATTTTGTCTTGAATCGTGGTGTAGCATGGGCAACAGTCTTCCTAGGACAACAGTAAACTACATGGCTACACTTTGCTACACCAAGGAGCGGTGTGTTGGTTCCTAAGACCATGGGAAATAGGTGTTTTCCAATAGTCTTAGGTGACCCCTGTGAAAGGGTCGTTCGACCCCCAAAGGGGTCGAGACCCACAGGTTGAGAACCGCTGTCCTGTGGTGTCCGCCCCCCTGTGTTGCCCTGGAGGCCATTTCCGGGGCTGCCCTGAAGGGGCGGGGGTGGAGGGGTAATATCCCTGTGGTTGGCACAAGGCTGGCACCTCGGCACTTTGGTGGCACCCATGCACTTGGCCCTGTAGCCGGTGCTGCCTGCCCCACCACCCACTGGATCCTGGGCGGGACCAGGCCACAGACACGGCGTTGAACCCGATCTTTTTTTCTTCCCAGAGGAAATGGGTGTCATTGCTCTTCCTCAGCCTGACGTGGGAGATGCCAGCCCCTCCCCTGGGCCAGGCAGAGCGTCAGGGGGGGCACACCCTGTGAGCCCGGGTCTTCCTGCCAGCCCAGGGCATCACCCACGGCTCCTAGCTCTGCCCTCGCCCTGCCTCCGGGCCCAGGGTTTCAGGGACCTGTTCCAGCTGCAGAGGTGGTACTGGGAGCAGAATTAGGAGTAAAGCTTCCCAGAACCTCAGAACCTCAGGAAAAAAGAACCACGTGGCCATTTATTTTTTATTTTTATTCTTTAAAATATGTTTTATTGATTTTTTACAGAGAGAAATAGAGAGAGATAGAAAGTCAGAAACATCGATGAGAGACATCCATCAGCTGCCTCCTGCACACTCCACAGTGGAAATGTGCCCGCAAGCAAGGTACATGCCCCCAACCGGAATCGAACCTGGGACCCTTCAGTCTGCAAGCCGACGCTCTATCCACTGAGCCAAACCAGTCTCGGCCACATGGCCATTTAAAGCCTTTGGAGGTCCACGTCAGAAATGTCCAAACTTGGAAGAATTATTTATATATATATATATATATATTTTTTTTTTGAAAAAAAATTTTTTTTACAGAAAGAAAGGGAGGGGGATAGAGAGAAACACTGATGAGAGAGAGAGACATCGATCAGCCGCCTCCTGCACGCCTCCTACTGGAGATGTGCCCGCAACCAAGATACATGCCCCTGACCGGAATCGAACCTGGGACCCTTCAGTCCGCAGGCCGACGCTCTATGCACTGAGCCAAACCGGTTTTGGCAAACCTAGAAGAATTTCTGTGAGTTTATTGGCAAACACTCAAAGGATTATGGAAGCGCTCCAGAGAATGGTGGGTTTGCACCTTATTTTATACATTATAATCCAAGGAGGAGGCGGAAGAGAGATACAAGAATTGCACTGGTGATAGGTTAGGGAGGCAGGAGAAGGCCCGGGGAAAGGGGGAATCTCTGGGATCGGGTAAAAAGTAAAAGGCACAGACGCTCTGACATTGGTGGTTCTAGGGCCGTTAACAGTTAATTAACAGTTAACAGTAACAATGAGGGGTTTTTGTGCTCCGGCTGAGATCTGCCCTGAGGGGTCTGAAGAAAGGAAATTAGCTGACATTCCAAAGGTCTATTTCATAAATGCAGAAGGACAGCAGCCAGGCTCAGTTAGGCTAAAGACTGACCTCTGTCTCCAGCCGGTGTGGCTCAGTGGTTGAGCAGCTACCTGTGAACCGAGAGGTCGCAGGTTCGGGGCATGTGCTCCATCCCCAGTGTGGGGTGTGCAGGAAGCAGCTTATCAATGACTCTTTCTCATCATGGATGTTTCTCTCTCTCTCTCCCCTTTTCTCCTCTTTCTGAAGTCAATCCCTTATACTCGTCGCCTAGATTTAACAACAATTAATATCTCACTGTATTCGTTTCATCTATGTTTTTACTTAAGTCTTTAGAAACAAACCACGGATGTACATTTTCCCCTAAACATGTTGGTCTGTAACCCTAAGGATAAGCAGCTTTCTGCCTGACCGTATCACTGTTGTAGCATCGAAATGACAACTTCTTCGTATTGTCTAGCACCACGTCTGTATTCAAGTTCCTGCAAATGTCACAAAACCGCCTTTTGCCGTTGGCTTCCTTAAACTGGAATTCAAGCCAGATCCACACGCTGCATTAGACTGTTCGAACTCTTCCGTCTTTCTCTCTCTTTTTTTTTTTGGAAATATATATTTTTTTATTGATTTTTTACAGAGAGGAAGGGAGAGAGATAGAAAGTCAGAAACATCGACGAGAGAGAGACATCGATCAGCCGCCTCCTGCACGCCCCACAGTGGAGATGTGCCTGCAAGCAAGATACATGCCCCCGACCGGAATCGAACCTGGGACCTTTCAGTCTGCAAGCCGACGCTCTATCCACTGAGCCAAACCTGTCTCGGCTCTTCCGTCTCTTAAAACCGGGTCTGTACCATCCTTCCCAGGGCACAGTCAGGGTGGAGAAAGCAGGGCAGTGCCCAGCTCCTCCCCAGTCCCAGGACCTGTGGGTCCCGTGGGCAGGTGCCAGGAGAGGCCCTGCCCTGCCTGGGACAGGGGAGTCCCTTGTTGGCATCACTGAGGAGGTCCAGGGGCAATTCCTTAAAGCCCAGAGGGGCAGTCCCTCCTGGGGGAGCTGCCGGGACCTACAGGAAAAGCCCCCAGAACAAGAATGAAGGCTTTGAGACGCTGGCGGTTACACCGTCCGCCAGGGAGAGAAGAAGACGTGAGTCTCTGGGCAGGCCTTTGAAGATGAAGGTCAAGGCCTCCAGGCCTGCGAGGGCCCTGCCTCTGGTCCCTCCTCCCTCTGAGGGCGGGGCCCGCGGGAGCCCTGGCAGCCTCCCACCCACACGCCGTGTCCTTTGATGGACACCGGCCCGGCCTGGGGCTCTCCGGAGGTCCCCGCCCTGGAGCAGCTTCTCTGCTGGCTCCGGAGTGTAGCAGCTGCTACGGCAGTTGTGACATGGTCCAGACCCGCTCCCTGCTCCCCGTGGGGCTGCATCTCCCGCCCCCCAACCCCCACTCCCCGGACCCCCCTGATTACCCCGCTCTCCAGGCTGCTCCCGGGCCTGTGGCTTTGCGCATATTCACTGCAAACAACCAAACAGGACTTCCCGAATCAGCCTGGCTACCGGCACGCACAGGGGAGGCCCCACTGGCTGGGGAGGGACTGGTAAAGCGAGGCTGTAATTCAGTGGTTCTTAACCTGTGGGTCTTGACCTCTTTGGGGGGTTGAACGACCCTTTCACAGGGGTCGCCTAAGACTATTGGAAAACACCTATTTCCCATGGTCTTAGGAACCAGCACACCGCTCCTCAGTGTACCAAAGGGTAGCAATGTAGTTTACTGTTGTCCTAGGAAGACTGTTACCCATGCTCCACCACGATTCAAGACAAAATTTCATTTACAGTGGTACCTCGAGATATGAGTTTAATTCGTTCCGTAACCTTGAGGCGTGGGAAACTATGAGACGCTTTGAGTCGTGGTAAACTGGTGGGTCGTGTGCAGCTGGCCGATCCACACGATGACTTGTATCTCAACTGTTGCTCGTATTTCAAAGCAAAAATCTCTCGCTCGACGGCTCGTATCTCAAAAGTCTCATATGTTAGGGCACTCGTATCTCGAGGTACCACTGTATTTGTAATTAGAAATAAATATTTCACAATATATAATCACATATTGTTTTTGTGATGAATCCCTATGCTTTAATGATGTTCCATTTGTAACAACGAAAATACATCCTGCCTATGAGATATTTACATTACAGTTCATGACAGTAGCAAAATGACAGTGATGAAATAGCCACAGAAATAATTTTATGGTTGGGGGCCACCACCCCATGAGGAGCTGTCTTAAAGGGTCGCAGCATTAGGAAGGTTGAGAACCACTGCTGTAAATGAAGAGATAGCACTTCCCCCATTAGGTGGAAAAAATAATTTAAAGGCTGTAACCCCCAGCGTGACCAGGGGTGTGGGAAAACAGTCTCTTCTTGCTTTTTCAGTAGAGGATAATGGGCTAGCCTTTAGGAAAATAAATTGGCCACATCTTTCAACATTAAAAAAAAAAAATGTCCGTGTCTTTTCATCTGTTCTCTCATTCGACAATATTGACCGAGTCCCACCGTGTGTGAACACCGTTGGGGACACAGCCGTGAATCACACCGACGAGGTATCTGCTCCTGTGAAGCTTGTATGTGAGTGGGGGAAAAAACAAATTCTAAACAAAGCACAGAGAAAGCAAGTCACGTGCCCAAGGTCACACAGCCTACCGAGGTCAAAGGTGAAACTCGAGCCCAGGTGTTCTGACTCCAGAGTGTGTGCTCTTAAACCTCGCACTGCGTTAACAGATATGCCCTGAGATTTTATACTAATTTTTAAAAAATATATTTTATTGATTTTTTTTTTTTTTTTACAGAGAGGAAGGGAGAGGGATAGAGAGCTAGAAACACCAATGAGAGAGAAACATCCATCGGCTGCCTCCTGCACATCCCTCACTGAAGATGTACATGCACTTGACCGGAATCGAACCTGGGACCCTTCAGTCCGCAGGCCGACGCTCCATCCACTGAGCCACACCGGCCGGGGCACGCCCTGAGGTTTTCACGTTCTCTAGGTACAATTTGCTATTTCTAGAGCGGAGTCTTCAAAGTCCCCACGGGGCATCTTGGCACTGACAGGAGCAACACAGCTGGTGACGCCTGGCTCTGCCTCCCTGTGCTAGATGGAGAGAGGAATCCTTCCCTGGCCAGCTGATGCCCATGACGACACGCACCACATTGCAGGCCTGGCGGGGCTGCTCCAGGATGAGTCCACTCTAGATTTGGAACAGGGTTAAGGGGGTGTGGGTGGGAGGCAGGGAGGGGGTATTCAGGGAACAGACCGCACAAAGCTCTTCTCTGTCCCTTAAATTCCCATTCTCTTCCTGTCTCATTGGGATGGAGAGACAAAAGCAACTCCGAGGAAATGCACCAGAAGCGTCCCTCCAGCTCGCCTCCTGACCTGGCAGAGGGATCACCCCACACCACCTGGAGACAGATCGGGGGCCTTCGGGGCGCCCGGCACTGCCCTGAGGTCCCCGGTGAAGCTCCCGGAAGCCGCACCAGGCGTCTGGCGGAGGTGCAGGCTGCTGCCAGGCAACGCCGGGCGTTTGGTGGCCTCCCCGGATCCTCCTCAGGAGCCTGGCACAGACGCCGCCCTCCTCCGGTGACAGCTCGCGCTTGGGAAAGCATCAAATGGCCCTGAAAGGTGAGAATGGCCTCCATCAGTGTCTGCCCGCAGGACCATATATTCTCCCACCGCACGAATGTCTGTGTGTCCGCCTTCTGGAACCGTCTGGGCGTCCAGGCCGACAACCCCCTGCTCCCCCCCCGGAGCCAGGTCTGGTGGTAGATGGGGGGCCTCAGTGGACGGGACGATGTGTGGGGGGGGAGAAGAGCACGTTAGGAACGGCCATCTCTCCGCCCTCTGTGTGTGGGGGAGGGAAGGGGAGGATTCTGGGACATTCCTTAGCCCGACGGCAGGCACAGCTGTGACCCGCAGCAGCAGCTGCAGAGCCCAGAATGGGTGTGAGCGTGCCCTCTGCCTCCTCAGGCCTGGCAGAGCGCCTCCTGCCACATTGCTGGCTCTGGGTGGCAGGGGCGGGCTCTCACTGGGGTTTGAGCAGGCCCAGAGGGGATGGGGTGTCACAGGGGGTGAAGGACAGTGAGAACAGAAGCGCCGAGGTGCCTGGTGTTTGCAGGGGATGAAAGGAGGCCCCGCTGATGGTTCGGATGCTTTTGTGATCGCAGCCCAACTCCGGCCTGGAGCCTACGTGCCGGGATGGGGCATGCTGGGCGGAGCTCACCCTGGAGGCTGGGCGGTGATCCAGGTGGGGGCCAGGTGAGCTGGACCAGGAGGGGTGGCGGGAATAGGGAGAGGGGAGCAGGGGGCAGGCACATAGGATCAGGGCTGCGCTGCTTCCCGCGTCCTCCATCCGGGTGCGATAGTACGTACGAGGCTCTCCCTCCCTGCGGGGAGCTCAGGGGCCCCTCAATGCCCCGGAGAATGTCTGGTTTTGCAACCAGGAGCCCAGGGAAGTGTCTCTGAGGAAAGGTGAGGATTCCTCGGGCGCGATGCCCTGCAGATCAGGGAGGACGGGGCAGCGGCCAGAGTGAGTCATCCCCGGCTGGAATGCTGGGCGGGCCCTCGCCCGGAGCCACTGCTCGGGTGTCCCCGGGCGCTCCCACCCAGCAGCCCTCACCCCGCCGGCAACGGTGAGTCACCCACGGCGGCGTTTCCCCATTGATGCGCAGCCTTGTCTCATCTTCAGCGGGTGGGGGCTTATGCAAGTCGGCTCCTGAGTCCTCCGGAGCCATCCCACGGTTTTGGTGTCAGTATGACAAGAAGGCTCTGGTCACTTCCTTCGCTGGACCGGAAATCAGCTATTTTTCCACTAAAAGGCCTTGGTTCCTTTTAGTGGGACATGGTACTTAGAGACCGCAGTCTAGGCCAGTGGTCGGCAAACTCATGAGTCAACAGAGCCAAACAGCAACAGGACAACGATGGAAATTTCTTCTGAGAGCCAAATTTTTTCAACTTAAACTTCTTCTAATGCCACTTCTTCAAAAAATAGACTCGCCCAGGCCGTGGTATTTTGTGGAAGAGCCACACTCAAGGGGCCAAAGAGCCGCATGTGGCTCGCGAGCCGCCGTTTGCCGACCACTGGTCTAGGTATATTTGTATCCTTCCAACTATAGCATAATACAAACAATTACAAACCACCTTAATGGCACTAGGGAAATAGCTAAGTGTCAACAATAATTGGCTGATTAAATGGCCACTAAGAAGAACACTGTAAAGAAAAGAAAAAAGGAAACTATATCTATATTCAACAACATAGAATAACTCTGAAAAAAAGTGGAACAAATGGTATAAAATAATATGTATAGTACATTCTAACATATACCTATTCATGTAAAATAGCACGCACATAATCTGGACAAAGGACATCTGGTAGAATACATACTACAATGTTAATAGTATATGGTATACAACAATATCAGCATATAATGATTTATAGCATATGATATACAATAGTACACAGTGTGTAATGGTTTGCAGTCTTTAATAGTCTGTTATCTAATAAAAGAGTAATATGCAAATTAACCACCACTCTGCTACACCCACAAGGCGCTCCCACCAACCAATCAGGAGTGAGTATGCAAATTAACCCCAACCAAGATGGCTGCGACCACGAAGTGAGCAGGAGGGAGACTTGGGTTTCCCTGGTGATGGAGGCCTCCACTCAAGGCTATAAAGTTTCAATTATAGAAGATAAATAAATTCCAACAGAAATGGCTGCCACCACAAAGCAAGCAGGAGGCTTGGCTCTGCTCTAGGCTACAAAGTTTTAATTATAGAAGATAAATAAATCCCAGATACCAAGGCCTTCACTTGGGTTGCCTGGGGATGTGGCCAGCCTGCAAACCATCACAGCCCCTCGCCCAGGCTGCCCCACACCCCAAGGGAATCCCCACCCTGATCTGGGACACCCTTCACAGCAAATCAGCTGCCCCCACGCATGCACCAGGCCTCTATCCTATCTAATAAAAGAGTAATATGCAGATGGACCATCACTCCAACACACAAGATGGCTGCTCCCATGTGGTCAAAGATCCTGCCAACATGTGGACACAAGATGGCCACCATGAGATGGCCAGCAGGGGAGGGCAGTTGGCAGGGACCAGGCCTGCAAAGGAAGGCAGTTGTGGGCAATCAGACCAGCAGGGGAGGACAGTTGGGAGGGACCAGTCTTGCAAGGGAAGGCATTTGGGGGAAATCAAGCCTGCAGGGGAGGGTACTTAGGGGTGACCAGGCCAGCAGAGGAGGGAAGTTGGGGGTGACTGGGCCTACACGGGAGGGCAGTTAGGGGTAATCAGGTCCACAGGGGAGGGCAGTTAGGGGTAATCAGGTCCACAGGGGAGAGCAGTTAGGGGCAAACAATCTGGCAGGGAAGCAGTTAGGCATCAATCAGGCTGGCAGGGGAGTGGTTAGGGGGTGGATCAGGCTGGCAGGCAGAAGCGGGCAATCAGGAAGACAGGCAGGTGAGCAGTTGGGAGCCAGCAGTCCTGGATTATGAAAGGGATATCCAACTGCCCATTGGCATCAGGCCTAAATGGGCAGTTGGACATCCCTTAAGGGGTCCCAGGTTGGAGAGGGTGCGGGCTGGGCTGAGAGACACTCTCCTCGTGCATGAATTTCGTGCACCAGGCCTCTAGTATAGTATACAATAGCAGGGGAGGAAGCAGCAAAGAACAGTACATAATAGTATACCCTATATAATAGTGTGCAATATATAACACACTTTTAGGAGAAAATATAGGCTAGGCAGGGTTCTTCAACTTGACAACAAAAGCATGACCCATAAAAGGAAAAATTGATGAAGTGGACCTCATCAAAATTAAAGACTTCTGATCTATGAAAGACCCTATTCACTAAGAAGGTGAAAAAATAAACTACAAACTGGAAGGAAATATTTGCAAACTATTTAGACAATGAAAGACGAATACTTAGACCCCATGAATGACTCTTACCTTTCAACAGTAACACACACACACACACACACACACACACACACGCACACACGCCAGTTAGAAAATGGGTAACAGGCATGGAGAGAGTTTTCCTAGAAGAGGATACAGAGATGAAGACCACGCCTGAGAAAAGCTACTCCTCACCATCAGCCATCAGGGAAATGCACATTAAAACCACAAATTAAATCGGACGTGCCTGTCAGAGCGGCTAGAATGACACAGTGACAGCACGGTCACGCGGCTAGAAAGAGGTCAGTCTCCTGGTGTCCGGCCGGAGCTGCTCGGCGGTCAGGACAGGAAGGACAGTCCAGGGCAGGGTCACCTCCGCGGAGTGGGGCAGCCCGGGCCGGGCTGGCCTCAGTGGAACTGAAAGCCTGGCTCCCGGCCCCCCCTCTCCGGACAACGCAGGACAAGCTGTTTCCAAGTGAATGTCTTTTCAACGCCCCGCCTGCGGGCAGTCCAGGGTTTCACGGGACCTAATGACTGCTTTCCCCTCTGTCATCTTACCTCACCTCCATGCTATGTGGGACATGAAGCATATACTATCAAATGGACATGCGAATGTTTTAAAATAATCTTTAAAACTATTTTTTTTTTGTTTTATTTTGTTAATCCTCACCAGAGGATATGTTTCCATTGATTTTTTTTTTTTAAAGAGAGAGTGGAAGGGAGAGGGAGAGACAGAGAGAAACATGGATATGAGAGAGACACATCGATTGGTGGCCTCCTGCACACACCCCAACCAGGGCCAGGGAACCTGCAACTGAGGTACGTGCCCTTGGCTGGAATCAAACCCGGGACTCTTCAGTCTGCAGGCCGATGCTCTATCCACTGAGCCAAACCATCCAGGGCTAAAACTATTTTCAATTCCACAAAATAATAGCTTGTTTGTGTGTCAGGCCTCTGCTAACTCCTATAGGCGATTACCTAACTGAGTTCTGACCCACACTTTGTCAGTAGGTAGGTTAGTTTTTCTCTTTGGACAAAAGGAGAAAAGGCTTCAGAGAGAATAAGTTACTCACCTGAGGTCACCCAGCTAAGGAGTGGCAGGATGGAGATGGGAACCCAGCCACACCTCCTTCCAAACCCTCCGCCCCAAACTGCCTCCAGACAGATCGGGAGAAACGCCAGGGTCACTGCTGTTAAAATAGGCCAGATCTATTGCCGGAACACACAGACCCGCCTCTCAGCGGTAAGCACGTTATGCCATTGGCCAGAACTTAGTTGCTGGGGCCTCACCGAACTGCAAGGGAGGGTGTGGGATGTGTGGACCCACTGTGTGCCCCTGACCCAGGAACTGGTGAACACAGAATGACGTCTCCGCCCAAACCTCACCCATTGATCCCTTGAGACTCTTCACCTCATGTTCAAAGTCCAGGTCAGGATGCCCCGATCAGGGTGCCACCCAGCCGAGAACAGAAAAGCCGGGGCAGGGCACCACGCTTCCTGCAGAAACTTCAAGAACGTATTTTTAGTTCCTTTGGTCCTGCCTCCCTTTCTTGTCCTTACAGAGAGGAGCTTTGAGGGCCAGGCTGGCTGGGGAGGCTGGACAGGAGTCAGAGGCCTCGGCTGCCCGCTCCTGCCTGGGCACTGGGCTTCTGCGCTCCTCCCTCTGCGTCCCATCCCCTCTCTCCCCCCGGCACTGAGCTCCTTGCTCCATGTTGCCAGGCAACCTGTGTGAATAGCCTGCACCTCCTCGGCTCTGGTACCCACCTCGCTGGGCACCAACTTCCCCGCTGGGCCACCCTGCCAGCCACGGGCCTGCACAGGCACCCCCTGAGGAGGGTCTACACATGGACCCGGCAGAGGTCCACGCGTTCTTTGCCGCTGCCTCCCTGCCTCTCGCTGCCGCGCTGACTGGCAAGTCAGCTATTTCATGGACAACTCAGCTCGCAGAGGCATCAGGAGCCTGCGCCGACTGAATCAGCAGTCACCTTCTCTGGTGGCAGCCGGGCCTGGACCCTCTCTAGTTGGCACAGGGAGCGGGACTGTTGCCCCAGATTCTGATATTTGGTCTCTAAAGGCAGCCAGGAGCTCGCCCGGATCGTGCCTGCCTCTCTGCCAGGCTGTATCCCAGAAGCAATGACCTGTCTTGGAGGGTCATCTAAGTCCAGCGGCCTCCAACCGGTGGTCCGTGAGGTCTGAAAGGCTGGCGACCGCTAATTGGTTCAGACAGTTGATTAGGCCTGCTGTCCACGCGCGGAGCTGGGGGCCAGGAGACCGGGTTCCAGGGCTGGCCCCGTTACGGACTCTTTGTGAGGCTGGACACATCCTTGGTGGCCCTGGGCCTCAGTTTCCTCATCTGTGGAATGGGAATAAGGAGTGCCTGTTCTTCCTGCCTTGCCAGGTTGTTGTAGACAGTTTTGGGGGGTTAGGGGGGGCCGAGGGGAGGGGGGATTCTAAAAAGTAGCCAACTCATACGGACAGAAGACTGGAGATCATGAAGTCCTTGGGGCAGACTGACCCAACCATCATTCCCGTTCCTGTGTTCTTCCCTTCAGCTCTCAAGGCTAGCAAGGCAGGATCCTCATTTTCTTTTCCTTCCTTCCTTCCTTCCTTCCTTCCTTCCTTCCTTCCTTCCTTCCCTTCCTTCCCTTTCTTTCTCTTTCTTTCTCTTTCTTTCTTTCTCTTCCTTCCTTCCTTTCTTTTTTTAAAATATATTTTATTGATTTTTCACAGAGAGGAAGGGAGAGGGATGGAAAGTTAGAAACATCCATGAGAGAGAGACATCGATCAGCTGCCTCCTGCACGCCCCCTACTGGGGATGTGCCCGCAACCAAGGTACATGCCCTTGACCAGAATCGAACCTGGGACCTTTCAGTCCGCAGGCGGACGCTCTACCCACTGAGCCACACCGGTTTCGGCGATGCTCGTTTTCTTAGCCCACCAAGTACAGCCAGGGGTGGCCACCCGACGCGGCTCTGGCCCGTGACATATAAGCCGTGGGGGTGGGTGTGTGCCGGAGGCGCTGGGAGGACTTGAACTCTCCAGATTAGAAAACGACAACAGAGCTTCTTCCTTCCTCTTTCTGCCTTGAATTCTGAGGAGATGCCAGGAGCTAGGGTGTCATCTGGGACCACGAAGAGCATTGGGGCTCCCCCTAATCAAGTATGACCCCGTCTTACTCAGAAATGACTCTGTGTGTGTGTGTGTGTGTGTGTGTGTGTGTGTGTGTGTGTATGTGTGTGTATGGTGGGGGGAAGGAGAAGGGGAGAGGGAGTGTGAGGGTCCTTCCTACCCCCGGGAGACCGATCCTGGAAGTAGACAAATGAGCTCAAGTTCTCTGGGTCTCTGCCTTCCCAACCTCCCCACCCCCCCATCCTCCTCGGAGAAAGGGCTCACGGTGGAATTTGGGGTTTATTCTTAGAAAGTGGCAATATCAAGCAGGGTTTCTATTTTAGAGGGAAATGCTTTCACAAGGGACCTCTCACAATTTTCCAGTTGATACCTATTTAAGGAAATACCAGACAGTCCCTCCACACACAGCCTGGGAGAGAAGGCAGTCTCCTCGCTGCCCCCCGACCCCTGCCCCTCAACGGGGGGATGTTCTGTGCAGCTTCTCAGAGGACCAGCCTGGCCTGAGGGGATGTCCTGGGCCAGCTCTGGTCATCATCTGTCAGGGGATCCCACCTTACGCTCACTCCTGCCTGTGGAGTGGCGGGGCCGCAGCGGTCAAGGGCAGACCCCGTAAGGACTCGTGAGCTACATGGAGGAGTTCAGGCGTCACCCAGGGACGCACGGGCACCCTTGAACTGACAGAAGGGGAGAACGAGCTGCTCACGTTGACATTTCACTGGAAATCCTACATCGTCTACCTGAGAGTACGGCTGCCGTTTCCTCTTCTCTCCAAGGACTCAATGCTTCTCAGATCACAAGCTGCACTGTGATTGTCTGGATGACAAAGGATGACCACCCAGCCCCATCTGGCCTGTGTCTCTGGCGGGGCCTAGTGTGATGGGCCCCCCAAGCAGACGCCACAGAGAAGGGGCCTGGCCTGAACCCCCCTGGTTGACGGCTCTGGCTGAGCACAGTCTTGGCAGCAGAGGACGATGGCCCAGGGGGACCTCAGATGGGAGCAGACTCCAGAGGACCAGGGCTCGTCCTCGTTCTGGGGCCGTGGAGTTGGGTTGGCTACTTAGTCGGGGTGAGTTTGGACTTGGCCAGAAGAGAGAGCAAAGAGGAGAGTAGAAGGAGTAAAAGAGGCTCTGGCCATGGAGTGGGCACCGAGGTGGTACCGCCCTCTTCCCCGCCTCCCCCTTCGTGCTCTGAGACCTGGGAGCTCTCTCAGGAGGGACGCAGAGCCCAAGAGAAAGTCCTTCTGTTTCCAGAGCTGTAGGCCCACACCAGCCTGCAGCCCACAGACTGCTACCATCTGTCGGTCCAGAGGCCAGGGCTGCTGCCAGGCCCTCTATCCAGGGGCCTCGCACAGTGTTGGCAGCAGAGAGGGCATCTGGGAAAGCTTGCCCGTCACCTGGATGGGGACAGGCTTTCTTTCTTTTTTTTATTAATTTTTTATACATATCTCCCCATTGCCCCCCCTCCCTCCCAGGCATACCCCAACCCCCCAGTGTCTGTCTTCATTGGTTATGCTTATCTGCATGCATACAAGTCCTTTGATTGATCTCTTATCTACCACACCTAACTTTAATCTTGCTGCTGTCATTTCACAGTCTGTTTGCTGCGTTACTGCCTCTGTATCTATCCTTTTGTTCATCAGTTTATAATGTTCTTTATTGTCCACCAATGAGTGAGATCATGTGATGCTTCTCCCTCACTGACTGGCTTATTTCACTTAGCATAAGGCTCTCCAGTTCCATCCAGGTTGCTGCAAATGGTAAGAATTCCTTCTTTTTAATGGCAGCAGAGAATTCCATGGTGTAGATGGACCACAGTTTTCTGACCCGCTCATCTGCTTGGGGACAGGCTTTCTCTTCCCCAGCCTGAGCCTCAGGACGGAGGCCCCTTGGATCATAGGACACAGCTCTGGACCCCTCGGTGGTTGTAGGACTTGGTGCCTATGGATCACCCCTTGGCCAAAAGCCACTTATACCCTCCCCCCCTCCCTCCCCCACGTTCCTACCATGATGTCCACTCACTCCCCGTTGTCTTCTCCCATTTTCTCTGCTGCCAGAACATTCCCTGTCCTTTCCGCTCCCTGCCCCTTCCACCAACTTCCTGGTTAGGTGACACATGCGTTCCTTGATGAGCTTCCTGAGGACCCAGCCAGGACCCTAGTCAGGCCTGTCCCTACCTCCTCCCTCAGGCACTGTCCTGGGACAGCCAGGACCTGCTGTCCTCCCCACAACCCCCGGGGGGATCAGCAAGCAGCACCGGGCTCCCCAAGGCCTGAAACCTATTTGGTTTTCTCTCACCCCAGACAGCAGCCAGGCCAGGCCTTTCTCCCCCAGGGTTCACCAGCGCCGTGCCCAGTGCCCCTGTAAGTGGCAACCACACTAATAAGTGCCCCCTGTGAGAGCTGGCAGGAGCCTCGCCAGCCAGGCAGTGGGGGAAATCTGAGTGCAGGGGCCTTGGAAGATCATCAAAGTCAACCATGCCTTTTGGGGGGCAGGACGGGGAGATCGGGTTGCAAAGACTTCCGAGAGGGAGGAACGAGCCCTGCCTTTGTTTCGCTGGCACCTGTCCTTTCATCTGGGGCCAGGGGTGTCCTATGCCTGTGGTAGCCGCTTCCCCAGAGGGAGAGAAGGTGTCATTTTCTTACCGTGAGAGAGTTCACCGCTGAACGGGATACCGCTCCTGGGGGGGCAGGGAAGAGGCAAGGCTTGAGGAGGCAGCATCTGGGGGAGCCCACTCCAGGGCAGCCACGGGGTAGATGGTCAAAACCTCTGCCTACCCCCCACCCCCCACACCAGAGTGAGGCTGCTTCTTACACCAGGGGAGGCCAAGTTTGATTTTCCCTCTTCCCAGTAGAATAACTCAAGGCCAAGTTCTGATCCCTCCCCTCCCCGCCCTGGGGCCAATAGCTGGCTGTTCACTCCACTCCGGATGCTGTTCACCTCCTGCTAACGGGCGCACAGTCTCTGGGACAGACCTGAGGAGCGTGAGATGTCACTGAGGAGAGAGAGACCTGAGTCCCAGGTCTGGCTGTGTGACCCTGCGCAGATACATCTCATTTTCTTCATCATCGTCATCATCATCATCAATACCATTTGCTGCACACTGTATGCCAAGCAAGTACAGTGGTACCTCGAGGTACGAGTGCCCTAACATACGAGATTTTTGAGATACGAGCCATTTTTGCTTTGAAATACGAGCAACATTTGAGATAGGAGTCATCGCACGGATCGGCCGGCTGCACACGACCCTCCAGTTTACCGCGACCCGAGCGTCTCATAGTTTCCCACGCCTCAAGGTTACGGAACGAATTAAACTCGTATCTTGAGATACCATTGTATTAACTTATGCAATTCTCAAAACAGCCCTATACGTAGATATTCTTATTTCAGATAGAGAAACGAGCTTCATCCCGGCATGGCTCAGTGGTTGAGCATCGAGCTATGAACCAGGAGGTCAGGGTTTCGATTCCTGATCAGGGCACATGCCCGGGTTGAGGGCTTGATCCCGTGTGGGGCGTGCAGGAGGCAGCCAATTAATGATTCTCTCTCATCATGGATGTTTCCATCTCTCTCTCCTTCTCCCTTCCTCTCGGAAATCAATAATAATGATAAGAAGAGGCAATGAGGTGCAGGGAGATGATAAACTTGAGGAAGGAGTTAAGACAGGATCTCAGCCTGGCTCTGTCTCCTTCCGAAGACTGTGTGTAAAACCACGTTGGATGGTGGTCCCTCAGAAGGCCTAAGCCCCACCCTAAGCCCCAGACCCCGAGCACGTGATTTCCGTAGACAAAGGGTCTAGAAGATGTAATGAACTGTGGATCTTGAGATGAGATGGTCATGGGTTGCCAGGTGGGTTTGAAATGCTTGCAAGAGACGGGAGGGGAGGAGTCAGAGGATGAGAAGGCCACGGGCCCAGGGAGACCAGCTCCAAATGCCAAGGACTCTCTGCAGCCACCAGAGGCTGAAAGAGGCAAGAGAGGAGATTCCCCAAGAACCTCCAAAGCAGCGGTTCTCAGCCTGTGGGTCGCGACCCCTTTGGGGGTCCAATGACCCTTTCACAGGGGTCGCCTAAGACCATGGGAAAATGCAGATATTTACATCACGATGCATCACAGTAGCAACATTTCATGGTTGGGGGTCACCACCCCATGAAGAACTGTGTGCAAGGGTCGCTGCCTCAGGAAGGTTGAGAACCGCTGCTCCAAAAAGGACCTCAACCCTCCTGACACCTTGGTGTGAGACGTCTGGCCTCCAGAACGGAGCAAAGACACGTTTCTGCCATCAGCCGCTGAGTTGGTGGTTATGGGTTACGGCAGCCCAGGACACTCATGCACGGTGCCACGCACACCACGGCGTTTTCTGGCTGAACCACGGTGTTTTCTGGTTGAACCACGGAAAAGTCTCCCTGCCGCCGCCGCAGCAAACAGTGGAAAAGTTTCCGAGCGGCCGGAGGTCCTCCGAGGCTAGCTGTTCCCGCCTGACATCAGGCCCGGTTAGCACATCCAAGTGGCCCCGCGCCACCTCCCCTGGGAAGCCTCTCTCTCAGGGACAGAGCGGTTCCCACAGCCGGAGCCAGCGGGCCGGGCGCTCTGTGCTCCTGGCAGCCGCCCTGCCCCCGGCTCAGGCCGCTTCTGCTTGGAGTCTCCCTCTCGGTGGTGGTGCTGCAGAGAGAGCGAGGGGTGAGCTGAGGTGTTGGGGGAGAGGACATGAGCAGGGACCAGTGTCCCAAGGCTACAAAGGAGCCTGAGTCACCGAGAAACATCCCTTGACTCCCGATGGCCTCGGAATCAAGTTCAAACGCTTCAGCCTGGAATCCAAGACTCTGCGAACCGGTCCGAGGCTGCTGCCAGATCCCCGGTCCCTGGGGATGCTGGATGCTGACCCAGCTCCCGAGGCCTGGCTCCAGGGCCCAGATGACTGCCTGTGCACCCTCAGCAAGCTCCATCCTTCTCTCCCGCCCCCCCCCCCTTCTCTCCTTAAAGCCAGGACCAGTGGACGCAACGCCTCTTCCCTGGGGCTCCTCCTCGGTGCCCGCGGGACAGACAGGGCACAGCCTGGCCACGTCCCTCCTGGCCCAGGAGCTGCTCAGAGGCGGGGCCCACTCCCCCACTCAGCACACAGTAGGTGCACAATCAGTGCTTACTGATGGGAACGGGGCTGCAGGAATGTCAGGGACCCGTTCCCCAGGTGGCTCTCCTGCGCTGGCAGCTTCTGCGCTCCCTCCTGGCTCCTGCTTGGGCGAGATCTACAGCTTAGCTCACCAACCCTGCTTTCCCGGGGCACCGAGTCCACGATGGGAGTGCCCCCC
>PVJN01018225.1:0-44609 GCA_004026805.1 Lasiurus borealis
ATGTGTCTTGGTGTAGTCCTCTTTGGATTCCTTTTATATGGGGTTCTGTGTGCTTCCTGGACTTGTAAGTCTATTTCTTTTACCAGATGTGGGAAGTTTTCAGTCATTATTTCTTTAAATAGGTTTTCAGTATCTTGCTCTCTCTCTTCCTCTGGCACCCCCACAATTCTGATGTTGGTATGCTTGAAGCTGTCCCAGACTCTCCTTACATTATATTCACATTCTTGGATTCTTTTCTCTTCTTGCTTTTCCAGTCGAGTGTTTTCTGTTTCTTTATATTTCAAATTTTTGACTTGATTCTTGCCTTTCTCTAGTCTGCTGTTAGGACTCTGTATAATATTTTTTATTTCAGTCAGTGTCTCTAGTTGGTCTTTTTCATCTCCTCTCGGGACTCGCTAAATTTATGCATCATCTCTAGCATCTCTAGTTGGTCCTTTGGCATCTCTTCTTGGGACTTGATAAACTTATCCATCTTTTCTAGCATATTCTTGCAAAACCTTATAAGTGTGGTTTTGAACGCTATATCCAGTCATTTTTTTTTTTCCTCCATTTCTTTTCTTTGTGATCCCTTCCCTTGTCTTGGCATTTTCACTATGTCGGGGAAACTTTTTTACTTGCAAAACCATAGAAGCCTCTGTTGAGCTTGGGATGGATGGAGTCTCAGGGCTTAAGGGACCGCCTTGCCTTCCAGTCGGCCCTGTCCTCCACGGCCCCCAAGTCTCATGTGACTGGGTAATCGCTGGAGATGTCCTTGTGCGTGCGCACGCCTGCAGTGCCTCTAATGCCTTTCCAGCTCCCCTGCCCGCCAGGACCACACGAGTCTAGGTCTCCAGTGTTTCACCCGAAACAGGGGCCCAGTGGACTCAGAAGTGGCACAGTTGGGAGGGTCTGTCTCCCGCCCAGTCTCGAAAGCCAGAGGCACAATCAGCAATCTGTCCTCCGCCCAGAGCCATGTGCGTGCACCACCAAACCTCCTATCTTTTGCGACTCCCCTAAATTTCCGTGCACTTCTCCCTTTTCACAGTTGAAACTCCCTCCATATGAGTTTCAGCTGGATCTGGGGTTTAGTGTAGTAGGATAAGGGGTTCAATGCCATTGGGAGTCTCCGTTTCACTCCTGCCAGAGAATGCCAGCCAGGTACTTGGGCACCCGCTCTCTCAGCTCACGTGTCTCCATACCTCAGCTTTTTGCAGCTCCTCTGTGTCTCTGTGAGCCCCTCTCTTTCCTTCTAGTTGTAGAATTTCCACTCAGCCAGCTTTCCTGTGGTTCTGGATGATGTCCGTTCTGTCTTTTAGTTGTAGTTTTGAAAATGTTGTGCGAGGCAGCAGTGTAGGCATTTACCTATGCCGCCATCTTGGATCGGGATCCCACCTGTAGTATTTTAAATATATTGCTAGATTGGATTTGCTAATATTTTGTTCAGGATTTTAACATCTATGTTCATCAGTGATATTTGCTTGTAATTCTATGTCTTTGTAGTGTCTTCATTAGGATAATGGCCTCATTAAAAAAAAGTTAGAAATGTTCCTTCCTCTTGGATTTTTTTTTAATAGTTTGAGGAGGAGATGTGTTAATTCTTTGAATGTTTGATACAACTCCCCTCTGAAGCCATCCAGACCAGGATTTTTGTTTGCTGGAAGTTTTTTTTTTTATTATTATTATTACTGCTTCTGCTTCATCAATTGTTATTGCCCTATACAGGTTTTCTGATTCAGTTTGTGAGATTGTATTTTCCTAGGAATTTTATCATATCATACACATTGTCCAGCTTGTTGGCTTATAGTAGTTCATAGTGTTTTCTTACAATCCTTGGTATTTTTGTGGTTTCAATTGTTATTTCTCTGTTTTCATTTCTGATTTTATTTATTTGGGTTCTCTCTCTTTGTTGCATGATAAGTTTGGCTAATGGCTCATCAAGCTTATCTTTTCAAAGAACCAGCCCTTGGTTTCATTGATCTTTTGTATTGTTCTTTTGTTTTGTTTTGTTTCAGTTTCTGTGTCATTTATTTCTGTTCTAACATTTATTGTTTCCTTCCTTCTATTCAAGCTGGGTGTTTCTTGTTGTTGTTTCCTTTCTAATTCTCGAAGTTGTAGGGTTAAATAGGTTATTATTAATCTTTCTTTTCTTTTCTTTTTTTATTTCATTTTCTTTTTAATTTAGGTAGTCCTGTAACACTATGAAGTTCACTCTCCAGACTGATTTTGCTGTATTCCAAAGATTTTGGATTATGTGTTCATTTTCATTTGTTTGCAGGAAATTTTTAAAATCTTTCTTGATCTCATTGATAGCCCATTAGTTGTTTAATATCATGCTATTTAGCCTCCATGTGTTTGAATGTTTGGTATGTTTTTATTGTTGTTGATTTTTCATTTCATTCCATTGTGATCTAAGAAGATGCTTGACATGATTTCAATCTTCTTGAACTTGTAGAGACTTGGTTTGTATCTTAACAGGTGGTCTATCTTTGTGAATGATCCATGTGCAATTGAGAAGAATATATATTCTACAGCTTTGGAGTGAAATGTTCTATAAATATTGATTAAATTCATCTGATCCAGTATGACATTTTAGAGTGACTGTTTCCTAGTTAATTTTTTGGCTGGAATGTCTATCCAACAAATTCAACAGGGAGTTAAAGTACCCTACTATGATTGTATTTATGTCTATCTCTCCCTTAAAGTCCTCTAGAAGTTTGTTGTTGTTGTTTGTTTAGATGCTCTTATATTGGGTACATATATATTTATTAGGGTTATATCCTCTTGTTGGATTGATCCCTTTAATATTATGAAGTGACTTTTGTGGTCTTTTGTGAAGGCCTTCATTTTGAAATCTCTTTTGTCAGATATGAATATTGCTACTCCAGCCCTTTTTCTGTTTCCACTTGATTGGAAATTTTTTTCTATTGCTTGACTCTCAACCTATGTGAATCTTTTTTTTCTGATTTGAGTATCTTATAGACAATATACAAGTGGGTCATGTTTTTGTATCCATTCATGTACTTTATGTCTTTTGATTAAAGCATTTTATCCATTTATATTTAACTAGAGGAGTGACCCTTGGTGTGGCCTACCAGAATTGGGCTGAAACCAGCAGTCCAATGTTGCCTGCCACTCCTCCTGGCCCCACTACACCTGCCATGGGCTCATGCCCAATCAGTCTTGATTGTGAGAGGCTTATTGGTCAGCTGAGTGGTGCTCTCACTGTGGGAGCACACTGACCACAAGGGGGTAGTTCCTGTGTTGAGCATCTGCCCCCTGGTTGTCAGTGAGTGTCATAGCAACTAGTCGACCAGTTGTTTGGTCATTTGGCCGCTTAAGTTTTTTATATATAGATGTTATTGTTGATAGGTACTTATTTATTGCCATTTTACATCTTTATGCATATGTTTCTCTCTTTCACTATTTCTTCTACACAGTACTACATTCCCTTTGACATTTCTTGTAGTGGTGGTTTTGTGGTGGAAACTCTTTTAGCTTTTTTTTTTTTTTGTCTGAGAAGCTCTTTATTTCACCATCTATTTTGAATGATAGCCTTGCTGGATATAGTCATTTTGGTTTCAGATCCTTGCTTTCATTATCTTGAAAATTTCATGCCATTCTTCTGGCCTATAGAGTTTCTTATGAGGAATCAGCTGACAGTTTTATTGGAGCTTCTTTGTAGGTAACAAAGTGTTTTTCTCTTGCTGCTTTAAGATCCTCTCTTTGTCTTTAATTTTTGGCATTGTAATTATGCTATGTCTGGATGTGGGCCTGGTTGGATTCTTCTTGCTTGGGACTCTCTGTGCCTCTTGAACTTGTGTGACTTTTTCCCTTTACCAAGTTAGGGAAGTTTTCTGCCATTATTTCTTCAAATATGTTCTTTATCCATTGGTCACTTTGTTCTCCTTCTGGCACTGCAATTATGCAAATATTGTTATGTTTCATGTTGCCTCAAAGCTCTCTTAAGCTGTCCCCCTGTTTTTTAAATAGTTTTTCTTTTCTCTAATTGAGTGATTGTTTCTACCCTGTCTTTTAACTCACGCATCTGATCCTCAGCTTCCTATAATCTTCTGTGTAATCCTTCCACTGTGCACTTTATTAGCGCTATGTCATTATTTCTGACTGGTCTTTTTTTCATAATTACTACATCTTTTCTCATACTGTTGAGTATCCTTGCCATCATTATTCTGAACTCTATATATCAGATGAATTTCTTATCTCCATTTCATTTTGCTCTTCTTCTGGAGCACTCTCTTGTTCTTTCATTTGAGGGTTGTTTTTGTCTCCCTGTTTTGGCTGTCTGTTTGGGTTTGTGTCTATGTATTAGGTAGATCTGCTGTGACTCCCAATCTCTAGTGCAAGACAGTGTCAGATGCTGTTTCAGACTGGCTCTGAGTACGTTGTTTGGGGATATCAGAAATTCACAGCATGTGACTCCCTCTGCTGGGGCTGAGTGCCTTTTTATATAAATACAAGCCTTATGGGCTTGTATTTTCTAGAGATCCCCTTATATTTATGACCTTTGGACCAAATGGTATAATGATATAAGATGGCAGCATTCTTGCCTGTCTTTTTATAACTCAAGAAATATAACCACTGTGCTTTGTTGTATTCTTTATTTCCAAAAGCCTGTTGAAATTCATCCAAGCATTTCATCAAACTTGGTAAAAATTACCTTTTGATACTTGCACTCTTCCAATCCAGGCTTCAGAGATTTCTGTACCAGGATCCTGCACTGTATCACCCCAAAATATATTCTTTTTTTTAAATTAAATCTTTATTATTCAGATTATTACATTTGCTTCTCTTTTTTCCCCTCCATAGCACCCCTGCACCCAGCTCCCACCCCTCCCTCTGCCCTTAGCTCCCTCCCATTGATCTCATCCATAGGTGTATGATTTTTGTCCAGTCTCTCCCTGTACACCCCTCACCCCTTTCCCCCCGAGAATTATCAGTCCACTCCCTTTCTGTGCTCCTGATTCTAATATATTCACCAGTTTATTCTGTTGATCAAATTTTTAATTCACTTAATTTTTAGATTCACTTGTTGATAGATATGTATTTGTTGTTCATAGTTCTTTGGCTTTTACCTTTTTCTTCTTCCTCTTCTTAAAGAGTACCTTTCAGCATTTCATATAATACTGATTTGGAGTTGATGAACTCCTTTAGCTTTTTCGTATCTGTGAAGCTCTTTATCTGACCTTCAATTCTGAATGATAGCTTTGCTGGATAGATTATTCTTGGTTGTAGGTTCTTGTTATTCATCACGTTGAATATTTCTTGCCACTCCCGTCTGGCCTGCGTCATTTCTGTTGCGAAATCAGCTGACAGTCGTATGGGTGCTCCCTTGTAGGTAATGAACTGTTTTTCTCTTGCTGATTTTAATATTCTCTCCTTGTCTTTCTCTCTTGGCATTTTAATTATGATGTGTCTTGGTGTGGTCCTCTTTGGATTCCTTTTGTTGGGGTTCTGTGTGCTTCCTGGACTTGTAAGTCTATTTCTTTCACCAGGTGGGGGAAATTTTCAGTCATTATTTCTTCAAATAATTTCTTCTTCTGGCACCCCCACAATTCTGATGTTGGTACACTTGAAGCTGTCCCAGAGGCTCCTTATATTATGTTCACATTTTTGGATTCTTTTCTCTTCTTGCTTTTCCAGTTGAGTGTTTTCTGTTTCTTTATATTTCAAATTTTTGACTTGACTCTTGCCTTTCTCTAGTCTGCTGTTAGGACTCTGTATAATATTTTTTATTTCAGTCAGTATGTGTTTAATTTCTAGTTCCATCTCTAGTTGGTTCTTTTTCATCTCCTCTTGGGTCTCGCTAATTTTATCCAACTTTTCTATGATATTCTTGAAAAACCTTATAAACGTGGTTTTGAACTCGATATCCTGTCGTTTTTTTTCCTCCATTCCTTTTGTTTGTGATCCCTTCCCTTGTCTCAGCATTTTCACTATGCTGGGAAAACTTCTGTGTTGGATTCAGCTTATGATAGGAGGCTTGCAAAAACTCAGAAGCCTCTGTTGAGCTTGGGATGGGTGGAGTCTCAGGGCTTAAGGGACCACCTTGCCTTCCAGTCGGCCCCGCCCTCCACAGCCCCCAAGTCTCACGTGACTGGGGCTGGAACGGTCCTTGTGCGCGCGCCCGCATTGCCTCCAGACCGATGCCTTTCCAGCTCCCCTGTGCCCCAGGACCACACAAGTCTAGGTCTCCAGGGTTTCGCCCAAAACAGGGGCCCAGTGGACTCAGAAGTGGCGCAGTTGGAAGGGTCTGTCTCCCGCCCAGTCGAGAAAGCCAGCGGCCCTATTAGCAATCTGTCCTCCGAGCAGTGCCGTGCGCGCCGCCACTAGCCCTCTGATCTTTTGCGACTCCCCTAAATTTCCGTGCACCTCTTCCTTTTCACAGTCCAAACTCCCCCCGTATGAGTTTCGGCTGGATCTGAGGTTTAGTGTCGTAGGATAACAATGCCATTGGGAGTCTCCGTTTCCCTCCCGCCAGAGAAAGCCAGCCAGGGAGTCCAGCACCCGCTCTCTCAGCGCTCGCGTCTCCGTACCTCAGCTTTTTGAGGCTCCTCTGGGTCTCTGTGAGCCCCTCTCTTTCCCTCTAGTTGTAGAACTTCCACTCAGCCAGCCTTCCTGTGGTTCCGGATGATGTCCGTTCTGTCTTTTAGTTGTAGTTTTGAAATTGTTGTGCGAGGCAGCAGTGTAGGTGTTTACCTATGCCGCCATCTTGGATTCTCCCTGTTCTAGTTTTTATAACCTTCTGTACTTTCTTGAATGGCATGCATAGGTTCAGAGTTGTCAGGATGTACCAAATATCCCAAGGAGTCTTGTTACATCTATTGCTGTTTCTTACACCATCACTTGGTGTCTCTCTCTCTGTCTCTCTCTTCTATAAAAAGGTCAGTCATTTTAGAATTTCATTGTCTGAGGAAAAAGGCATAAATATCACTTTCCAAGCATTCTCTTCTTCTGGTCTTCCCAGAGATTAAATAACAATATCATGGGTGAGCTCTCAAAATAAAAAATTTTGACCACTTTTTCTCTTGATCATCCAGTAACTTTGTACCTGAGGAAGGATATTAAGACAAACTGTAGGGACTTTCAGTTTCAGATTTGTCACAGTTGGCTGTATGTTCTATAAAGCCTGCAATGATCTCTGAGAGTACATTTCTATCACTTCTCACTGTTTATGGTATTGATGTCCACCAGCCCAGGATTCCTAATAATAATCTGATATAATTCTGAAAATGCAATCTGAATTTTCCCAGCCTTCAAGTTTCTGTCGACATAAGGAAAAATAAATTAACATTAAGAATTTACTTTTCTTGCAAGTTATTCCTTCTTATTGATGCAGGACATCTTCAATATGTTCCATAGTGTTTTCTGAAATTTTTCATCTTTCTTACTGATGGTTGTGCACATAATCATGTCCCACCTCCTTATTGCTATTTTCTGTCTGTGAGCATATTTATTAATGGAGATGCTTACCTAGAGTACTAACTCTCAGTATTCTTAAAAACAAAAATGCTCAAAATTTCACACAGAAATTAGAGGACTGCATCTTTTCCAACTCTCTATTTCACTCTCTCTTAAACTTGAAACAATGTTGCTTATGCCCAGACTCTCAGCGAAACTCTTACTAAAAGAGTATCCTTTCAGTTTCCTCTCCATCTCCAATAACTCCAGAGTTCCCAGGCCATATCTCCAAAGGACTTACACATAAATTTTCCTCTTATTGACCTCTTTCCTCAGGAAAGGTGGGAATGGAAATGTATGTTGTCAGCTAAAATCTCATCTTAAATTCAGGCCAACCAAACCTGGTATGCTATTGTTGCCTTTATAAATGATATACTCATCATTTGTATTGTATTTGAAGATGATATGCTAAAAAATTCTTGAATTTTTACTGTCATTGAGTACAGATGTATTCATTCATTTATTCAAGAAATATTTATTGAGTACCTTTTATGAGCCAGGAAAGTTTTAGGAATTGGAAATAAAACAAACCAACCAAAAAAAAAAAAAAACCGACACAATCCAGTCTTACAAAAACAGTATCTATAATAGTTAATCTCAACAATGAAAATTCCATGCCTTCTATAGGAATTTAGGGAGAAAGCATTCCTAACATTAAAAAAAAATAACTTTCATTTTCTCACACTGCAACTCTTTTGTGTGACTACTAATTTATGCCGTAAATAGCTGTCAACAAATATAAAATCTAAATTTTCTTCAGCAAAATGCAATTGAATACCAGTATATGCCATTGCACAAATCTGTTCAGTCCTTCAATGTGCTATAACAATGTCCTACCTTTTTTATTCCTTTTTTTTTCTTTCTTTTTTGTTTTGTTTTGTTCCTCAGGTGTGTCAATACCGATTCCAGTGATTGGACTGAAAGATGAAAGCAAGGTGTTCGCCCACAATACCACCTGTGTGCTGAATGACCCAAATTTCGTTCTTATTGGGTCCTTCGTAGCGTTCTTCATACCACTAACGATTATGGTGATCACCTACTTCCTGACGATTTACGTTCTTCGAAGACAAGCTCTGATGTTACTGAAGGGCCACACCGAGGAACTGTCCAAAAGAAGCCTAGATTTCCTGAAGTGCTGCAAGAATGCCACCGAGGAAGACAACGCTGCTAATCCTAACCAAGATGTGAAACTTCGCCAAAGAAGAAAGAAAGAAAAACGTCCCAGGGGTACCATGCAAGCTATTAACAATGAACGGAAAGCATCGAAAGTCCTTGGCATTGTTTTCTTTGTGTTTCTGGTTATGTGGTGTCCGTTTTTTATCACTAATATTCTGTCAGTTCTTTGTGAGAAGTCCTGTAATCAAAAGCTCATGGAAAAGCTTCTGAATGTGTTTGTTTGGATTGGCTATGTTTGTTCAGGAATTAATCCTCTGGTGTACACTCTTTTCAACAAAGTTTACCGAAGGGCTTTCATCAACTATCTGCGCTGCAATTATAAGCCAGAAAAAAAGCCCCCTGTCAGGCAAATCCAGCGAATTGCTGCTACTGCTTTGTCTGGGAGGGAGCTCAATGTTAATATTTACCGGCCTACCAACGAGCGCGTGATAAAGAAAGCTGATGACAATGAACCAGGGATAGAGATGCAAGTTGAGAATTTGGAGCTCCCAGAAAATCCCTCCAATGTGGTTAGTGAAAGGATCAGTAGTGTGTAAGAAAGCACAGCACAGTCTTTTCCTACAGTAATGTTGCTAATCTAGGAAACTATTCTATGATCTCCTGTTGGTTCTAACTAATGTAAATACTGCTGTCTGGAAAAAGTGTTTTATATATATAAATAGCTTTGCAACCCTGTATTTTGCAATTATGTGTACAATAGTGAGATTTAGGGTTCTATATTTACTGTTTATAATAGATGGAGAATAACTTATTTTGATTCTTGGATACATTAAATGTCGATTGTTTTTTTTTTTCCAATTACTTCCTCCTTGCCTCCTCTCTCTCTCTCTCTCTCTCTCTCTCTCTCTCTCTCTCTCTCTCTCTCTTTCTCTCTCTCTCTGTCTTTCCCTCCCTCCCCCTCCTCCGTCCCTCCCTCCCTCTCTGTCTCTCTCATTCTTTCTTGCCTTCTTTTGTGAATAAGGAAATGTTCATCTCAGGTGGCATTTGCAGGAGACCAGAATGATGCATATGAAGTGGTTGTATTTCAGCCACACCAAAATTAAAAATTCGGTGGTATCTTTTTCCGGGTTAACAGTAAATATATACTTTAAATTCTTGCTGTGCTGTGCTCATCCATCTACACACATAAACACAGTAAGATAGGTTCTGCCTTCCTATACTCTGTCATATCATTAGTGAGGCAAAGGTAGAACAAAGCCTTTTTGTCACATATGGGACAAAATTTGACATTGTCAGTGTTGTGCTGATATTGTACTGCAATGTCTGTCCCCAAACATACTGGTATTTTAACATAGCAGCTGGTTAACCAGGACTACGGAAGTGGAAGGATAATACGAGATATATCCAATAATAGCTTTTCCCTTCTTAAGGACAATGTTCAAATTCTGATTATAATGACAAACAAATTGAAATTAATGTTTTCATTCTGGTCCTTAGTAAATACCTAATTACATAATTAAACTGGGAAATAAAATCCCAGGTTTATTTCCCAATCCAGAATTCAACATCAATTGGATTTTGATCTCAGGATCCTGAAAATTCGTGTGCTACACACAAAATGAAATTAGCATTTTGAGCCTTATTAAAGTATTTTTAAATTATGGTACCTCTGTCTATAGGGCCCAATTTTGTAGTCCATTTTTGAGTAAAACTTGTGTTGGAAGCATAGGTTATCAAAACTTTAAAAGCTTTACTTGATTAAGGACTACAGAATGCAGCCCTTAGAATGTGAAAAAAAGGTAATTAAAGAGAAGCTTTTACTAAGCTCTATGAATAAGAGAAATACAGAGTTTCCATTTGGATTTTAAATAAAATTTATCTCATTTTCAGATCCTTCCAAACTCTAGTGCAGGAAAAGGCTGCAGTTAATTTGTGAAAGTGGCAAGCTCTTCATCGTACTGCAATTACGTACCAGAAGTCTAAAACTTTATTAAAATATAGTGTTGTGTTACAATCAGTGTTGGCCATCATTTCATTCATGGGCCTACTGCTCTCTAAGAATTCAGTACCCCTTTACTAGCTTGTAAACCATGAAAGGTTTTCAAGCATTGCTACAGTCAGACCATTAAATCTATGCTGTGTGCAGAGTATATAATGTTTCTAATAACTGTATTTCCATGTGTGTCCATCTCACACAACTGTGGAACAATTTCTGAAGAATTCATGATGCTATTTCTTATACCTGACAGTTACACACCTTAGAGTGTGCCTCTCAATATCCTGAAATTGGTGAAGGCAGAATCTGAATTTTTAAAACCCCTGATCTGTGTCCTCAATACACAGCATAGATAAATCCAACAATCTGCCACAGGGGCAGTGAGAGAGCTGCTGTACTTGAGGAAACTCATACAGTCTCTACTTGATTCATAACACTGCCAAATGTCATTCAATGCCTTGAGCATGCCCAAATCTAACATGAAAGTAAAGCCTACCTGCCTATTAGCTCTGTCAAACTGCATGTTAAAACAATTATATGAAATTGAATGAGACGATCTAATTCTTACTGAAATTAAATGTCTGAAGAAACATAGCATGCATTGCACATGAGTTTTGCACATACAGAGGGTGTCCTGCATGTATGCTATGTATGTTGCATGAATCCATCAATTTGTATTAATGTAGGGCAGAGTAGGTGATATTAAAGAACTGATGAATACCTTTCAGCAGTCCTTAAAAAGACCACACATTCAGATCTGAAGTATTGTGAGTATTAGAAAAAATTGGAAACATCTTATTTCTTAACTATCAGGGCAAGCTCATAGCACATGTTTCACACAGAAATAAAATATAAACCACAATGTTCGAAAGCACTGGCAATAAGTTGAATTATAATAGCTTATAGCACATTTGTTAATAATTCTTATGTCATCAAGTAGTAGTACTTAATAGTACCCAACACAATAATTATTCTCAAATTGTGTGCTATTCATAAATTCTGTGCAGTTTGGTATGAAACAAATATACTTATTTGGATAAAAACCTTACAGTTCAAGGTTAATTCCACAAACTTTTATAAGTGTTTTAAAAAGTCCATGTGATAACTGTGAACGTGGTGAATTTACTGTCAAATAAATCATTTTGATGAACTATTATATATGTATATCTGTTAAGAAACATGCAACAGACTGCCTTTATTATTTCCTATAAAATTTCTTCATCATATGGTACTTTTTGTGAGTGGTGGCAAAGTGTTGTTTTATTCTTGGTTCCTCCAGGTTTTTGTGATACTTCCCATTAATTTATTAAATTTATTAAAAGTTGGCTGATGTGCCATGTGTCTTTATTCCACCTGCATCATTTGAGGGGAAAATATATCACTTCACTTTATTTTCTTATAAAATAAGTTGACAAACACAAGGAGAAAATGCTGCTCTTCTGGTTAATTCTGTGTGTACTCAAAGACTACACCACCAGAGGAAAGAAAATTAAGACGTGTAAACCACAAAAACAATATTAAAACAACATCACTGATTTTTCATGAGCCGAATAACTGTACTACCAAATTATCCTACCTTCCTACAGCTGAGCAGGGACGTGGGTGGCACACATGCTCTCCTTGATATAAGTATCATTGCTACCTTATTCCCACCGGACTCTTAACTCCCCAAGAACAGGAAAGATCATGTCTATCTTATTGATGATTTTATCCCCAATAGTTAGTGCTCACTATATATTCACCAGATATAGATTGAGCATCAGTACATGTGGGCCTTGTATTATCTTTTAGTGTTGCCCAAATGGGCCTTATAATTCCCTACTCTTCAGGCATGCAGTGTAACATGATCACCTTAACTTACCTCCATCCCAAATGGCTTTGGATATCTCTGTAATCATCAGGGTAACCATAGTAAGTTGCTCTGTTCCTTCACACCTGGATTCAGGGATGATAAAATACATATATACCTTCTTGATGCTGGGGGTGCCTAGGTGATATTGATGTGACTTCAGTTCTCTGAGAAGAAAGCAGGGAAACCTTATTCCTTTGCCACTATTACTAGGTTGATTCCTAGGAGTATGTGAAGAAATAAAGGTTGAACTGACGCTTGAAACAACAGGTCACTGTTGCCCATAGCTAGAAATATTTTGTACTATTGAAGTTAGGGGTTACTCTCTCCCAACAGCAAAACAATAGATGTCAACATTTCTGAAGGAATTAAATTGGAGTGGCTACTACTACTGGCAAGGAAAGTGGGCAAGGGAAGGCTGAAGTGCCTCATTCCACAGCACTGAAACTTTTTTGTAGTTTGAAGAGAGAAAGATGCTTCCCGTTATCAGTGACAGCAAGTTTCTGCCTACTTCAGAAACACACAGTTCCTCAGCTCATGCTTAGGCCAATGCAATCTGTAAGGCTGGGACTCATTTCTCTCTGTACATTCTCCCTAACCACATGTTAACATATTATCTATAGAGCCCAATATATTAGAAAGAGGTATTTGTATAGGCAATGGCAACAAAAGTAGGTGGCATTATAGTGGTTCTCAATCAATATGTGACCTATAGCACACCTATTAACAAATGGTTATAAGAGATAGGTTGGGTTCCCCAGAATGAAAACACTGAGATGGAGATAAGTGTGCAGGATGTTTATTGGGAAGTGACCTTGGGATCCTTATGCATGGGGAAAGAGAAAGAAGTGGAACTGGGCAGAGGGAGAAGTTGGACCATGACAAAGTTACAATAAAGTATTATTCCATCTGTACCAAGAGAAGGAGAAATATACCATTTCTTTGAAACTTAAATTGAATTTTGTAAAAGAAATTCACAAAGGCAAACACAACCAGAAAGTATCACTTTTCACGGCTAATTCTCCAGGTACTCTAAGGCTACAAGGCCAGGGGAAAGATAATGAAGAGGCATGAACAACAAAACACTTAGCTGACTCCCAGGAACTTTGAATCTAAGATATATAATGAGCAGCAGTATCTGTGGGCCTTGTATTATCTTTTAATGTTACCAAAATTCAGAGTTGTCCCAAGTTGAAATGGGGCGACCAGACCTCTCTACCACCACTGGTCTCAGGAGAGATGTATGACATTACACTGGTTCATGTTCTTCCAAAGATGATGCAGTTCCCAAACGGAAACTGTTGGTCCACAGTCAGCCCAGCATCATAGAACTAAGCCCTTCAGCCTTGAAGGTTAGATCTTGGCAGGACAGAATAGCATCTGAAACAAATAGTATATTTGTTGGGTAGGAAATAGTCACCACCTGGTCCACTACCTGCATAAATAACATGAAACAACCTGCTGGCTGTCACTTAAGCCAAAATCAAGAGAAAGGGAGATGAAAGAAAAGACACGTTTTTATATGTAGTTTCTCTTCTTATTGAAGGTATGTATTTTCAATTAACAGCTTGCTAGGATTCTTAGATTTCTGAATCTATCAGGATACCTTAGGCTAAGCTGTAATAAAACCAAATCCCAAAGTTTCAGTGCCTTGACAAAAACAAATTTTCATTTTGTTGCCAGCAAACCTGTGCTGGGGAACCCAACCTATCTCTTGGAAAAATGGTGATAGAGGCCTCATCCTCACAAGTGCTTCCACATAGCAAAGAGAAGTGTATTTAGTGAACGTATTTCTCCCACTAAATTTACTACTACTGCTGATTTTCAATTTAATTCTAAATATATCCATATCTTCACACCTTATCTATAGCATTATTTATATCTTTCACTATATCCTTAAAACTATCTCTATATCTAACCCTCTCCCTGCCCTTAACTTTATAATTAATTCTAACCCTAACAATTGGATTTTTTTACACCATCGCTGCTTCAGGGGTTTTAAAATAAAGTAAACCACTCAGATGCTTCTAGGTGCTCCAATTTTAATGCTCCAATTAAAAAATGGCACCCCAGGAATATGTCATCTTTAACAAGTGGGATAGGAGCCACGTGCCTTGAAAGTACCTCTACTAAAAGCAGCTGAGAAGTACACACTCATATCTATACACCTTCTCAATTCCCCCTCCTGGTCTTCCAAAATGCTACCATAGGCCAGAGGCTCTCTTACAAAGGTACAGCCATAAGGAAAACACACTGATCCTTCATTTTCTAGAAAACATCTTTTGGTTCAATTTTGAAAAATCTTGGCTCATTTCTCTCCCAAAATTCAATCAATGGCTCTTCTGCCCCCCAAATGTATATTATTTTCCCTTAAGTGATTAAAGAATAGAAAAATAGCATCTTAAATATTACTAGTCCAAGATTAAAGAATAGAAAATAGCATCTTAAATATTACTGAGTTTACACGTAAGTCTTTTGTCAGTGTCCAGCAGTTAAGGGAAGATGGATACCTCAACGAAACTAGTAGCAACAAAAGAAATGGGAGAGCCCTAGCCAGTTGCTCAGTGGTTAGAGTGTCAGCCCTCGGACTGAAGAGTTGTAGGTTCAATTTCAGTCAAGGGCACATAACTTGGTTGCAGGCTCAAACACTGGTTTCAGTTGGGGCGCATGTGGGAGGCAACCAATCAAAGTGTCTTTCTCTGTCTCTACCCTTCCCTTCCACTGTTTAAAAATAAATGGAAAATATATCCTTAGGGGAGGATTAACAAAAAAAAAAAAAAAAAGAAGAAAGGAAAGAAGGAAGGAAGGAAGGAAGGAAGGAAGGAAGGAAGGAAGGAAGGAAGGAAGGAAGGAGGGAGGGAGGGAGGGAGGAAGGGAAAGGAGGGAGGAAGGGAAAGGAGGGAGGGAGGGAGGGAAGGAGGGAAAAAAAGGTGGTAGATTAGAGAGAAGTAGACCATAGTGTGAATGGAAAAAGGGGGGTGGTATGTGTTAAATATGACAAGCTCAGTGACCAAAAGTAACTTCACAGGGTAATCTGATCATAAATTTCTTAACTGGGCAGGTCATGGTGGGTAGTTACACCTCAGGCATATAATTCCTTAATAAAGGGTTAATCTTTGTCTTAAGCAAGTCCTGTCCATTGTTCTCATGTATTGAGGCTAACATACCTTTGAAATACTAGCCAGAATAATTAGCTTTTCCAGACCCCTCAGAGACAGAAGAGCAATGACCCTCAAGGGAGCATATTATCATGTTGCTTATATACCATCATTATTCATTGTGCTAAATGTTAACTATTCTATAACCATCAATGTAAAAGTATTTACCTCTCCTTTCTACTGTATATCCAACTAGAGGTCTGGTGCACAAAATTCTTGCACAGCTAGGGTCCATAGGCCTGGCCAGTGATCAGAGCAAATCGGGGCCTTCCTTTGTTCTCTGCCCCTCCTCTCAGTGGTCAGTCCACATCATAGCAAGTGGTCAAACTCCCAATTGGTTGAACTCCCAAGGGGACAATTTGCATATTAGCCTTTTATTATATAGGATCATAGAGATTCCCACACATTGCTTCCTCCTACCTCCTAACCTACCACTTACAGATTCCATGTAGTCTTCCTATACTCCCTTCTTTCTAGCCTAACCAGACCTCAAGGGAGCACATAATCTTAACTATTGTATAATACAAACATAGACATTTCCCAGTCCTGTTTTCTCCCACTTTCATGTAATCTTCCTTGTGTTCCTTCCTTGATTCTAAACGTGTTAAAGAAACCACAGAAATGTCATTCTCTGAAGCATTGTGATCTTGCTTCCTGGCATGTGATCAGTTGAGCTCATATAAACTCATAACAATTATCTAAAGATTTAGACATTTTTACATCAATAGATAGGTAAGTAGATAGACACAGCTCTTACCAGTTTTGTTTCTCTGGATAAATCTGACTAATACACTCCCCTCAAAGCCTGCAGAAGGAACCAGCCCTGCTGACACAGAGACTTCAGCCTAGTGAGAATGATTTTAAACTTTTGACTTCAGAATGGTAAGAGAATATATTTGTGCTGTTTTAAGCCACTAAGTTTGCAATAATTTGTTATAGCTACAGTAGTAAGCTCATAAATATGGGTAATAAATTATGTCAAATTCTGAATTGTGTTGTTCAGTTACTCTGTCTTGGAGGAGTATAGGACAAGCTGCTCCAAAGTGTGCCACTTTGGTGTACAGATTACAATTGTTCCCCTTTATCCACATTTTTGATTCCTGGGATTTTATTTACCCACCAGTGGCATGCTGCACAAAATTCGTGCATGGAGTGGGGGATTTTCTCAGCCCAACCTGCACTTTCTCCAACTGGGGATGTCTTGGAGGATGTATGACTGCCAATTTAGGTCTAATCCCACAGGAACCTAAACTGATAGTCGGACACCCCTCTCTCAATTTGGGACCACTGGCTCCTAACTGCTCACCAGCCTGCCTGCTTGATTGCCCCTAACTGCCTCTGCCTGCCTGCCTGATCGCCCCTAACTTCCCTCCCCTGCCAGCCTGATCTCACTCCCAAATGCTTTCCCCTGCCAGCCTGATCTCGCCCCCAACTGCCCTCCCCTACTGGCCAATTTGGTTCTGATTGGTAGGTTTCTGTACCACTAAACACCAAAAGCTCCACCTCCTAAACAGCCATTGATTCCTCACAGTTCAATCAGATTTGGTTCTGATTGGTTAGTTTCTATGCCAGTCAGCATCTCCAGGCCTATCTCTGGGCCTGGTCAAAGAGGTAGGGCTGGTCAGTAGCCCCCATGGAGACCCATAGAGAAACAGAGACACTGATGCTGGTGAAGCCCAAAGAGAAAGAGAGAGGCAGTGGACAATCAACAGCCACCATGGAGGCTGCAGATCAGACCCTGCCCCTCTCTCTGGGCCTGATCCACAGCCCCCTTGGCCGTCAGTGCTGGGTCACCATGGCAATCCAGAACTGACTGCAGGATGGACTTCTGTTGCTCATTTGAGCCTTTGGTTAGTCATTACAGACCCTGGTTTTTTTATATATTAGGATGGTCAACCATGATCAAAAAATATTAAATAAAAATTCCAAAAATAAGCTTTAAATTGATTGCCCTTCTGAGTAACATGATGAAATCTAACACCATCTTGCTCTGCCTGATCTTGGACATAGGTCAGCATATCCATGCTATATATGATACCTGCCTATTAGTCACATAGTAGCCATCTAGATTATCAGATTTACTTTTGTGGTATTGTAGTGCTTGTGTTCAAGTAACCTTTATTTAACTTAATTATGATCACAAGGGCCAAGAGTAGTGACACTAGCAGTTAGGATATGCCAAAGGGAAGCCATAGTGTGTGTGTGTGTGTGTGTGTGTGTGTGTGTGTGTGTGTGTGTGAAAACATACTATTAATATGATTTCAGCCTACACATTGTTTCAGGAATCTATTTGGTGGGGGGAGGAGGTCCTTAGAATATACCTGCCATGGAAAAGGTGGGACTACTATATTTTCAGTTGAAGGCAATCAAGGACCAAAAGATTCAGGAAGTCATTTATCTCCCACTTATCCAGAATTTAGATAGAGGGCCTGGTCCAAGAGAAGAGCTGACACCAGAGATACAACAAGAATATGAAGAGGGAATCCAAGATGGCGGCATAGGTAAACACCTACATTGCTGCCTCGCACAACAATTTCAAAACTACAACTAAAAGATAGAACGGACATCATTCAGAACCACAGGAAAGTTGGCTGAGTGGGAATTCTACAACTAGAAGGAAAGAGAGGGGCTCACGGAGACCCTGAGCAGCTGCAAAAAGCTGAGGTGCGAAGACGCCGCTTGGAGAGAGTGGGTGCCCAAGTGCCTGGTTGGCTTTCTCTGGCGGGAGGGGGACGGAGACTCCCAGCTGCATCGAACCCCTTATTCTATGACACTAAACCCCATGTCTGGCTAGGGCTCATACGGGGGTATTTCAGAGTGTGAAGAGGGAGAAGTGCACGGAGATCTGGGGGAGATGTGAAAGGGTGGAGGTCTGGTGGCTCGCACAGCACTGCGTGCAGAGGACCGACTGCGGGTTGTGCTGCTGGCTTTCAAGAGTGTGTGGGGGACAGAGCCTCACAACTGCACCATTTCTAGCTCCACTGAACCCCAGTTTTGGGTGAAACCCTGGGGACTCAGACTCATATGGTCCTGGAGTGCAGGGGACCAGGAAAGGCAGAGGTCTAGAGGCATGGTGTGAGCACACACGCGCACACAGGGACCGCTCCAGCCATTACCCTGTCACGTGAGACCAAAGGGCCATGGAGGGCGGGGCCGACTGGAAGGCAAGGTGGTCCATTAATCCCTGAGACTCCACCATTCCAAAGCCTAACAGAGAGGCTTTTGCAGTTTTGCAAGTCTTGTATCAGAAGGCTGAATCCAATACAGAAGTTCTCCTGGCATAGTGAAAATGCTGAGACAAAGGAAGAGATCACAAACAAAAGAAATGGAGGAAAACAAATGACTGGATATAGAGTTCAAAACCACGGTTAAAGGCTTTTCAAGAATATTCTAGAAAAGATGGATAAAATTAGCAAAACCCAAAAGGAGATGAAAAACAACCAACTAGATATGGAAAAGGACTAACTAGAAAGTAAACATACACTGACTGAAATAAAAAAAAATATTATACAGAGACCTAACAGCAGACTAGAGAAAGGCAAGAATCAAGTCAAAAATTTGAAATATAAAGAATCAGAAAACACTCAACTGGATAAGCAAGAAGAAAAAAATAATCCAAAAATGTGAAGATAATGTAAGGAGCCTCTGGGACAGCTTCAAGCATACCAACATCAGAATTCTGGGGGTGTCAGAAGAAGAGAGAGAGCAAGATACTGAAAACCTATTTGAAGAAATAATGACTGAAAATTTCCCACATCTGGTAAAAGAAATAGACTTACAAGTCCAGGAAGCACACAGAACCCCATATAAAAGGAATCCAAAGAGGACCACGCTAAGACACATCATCATTAAAATACCAAGAGCAAAAGACAAAGAGAGAATATTAAAAGCAGCAAGAGAAAAACAGTTCATTACCCATATGAATGTCAGCTGATTTCTTAACAGAAACAATTCAGGCCAGATGGGAGTGGCAAGAAATATTCAACATGATGAATAGCAAGAATGTACAGCCAAGAATACTCTATCCAGCAAAGCTATCATTCAGAATTGAAGGTCAGATAAAGAGCTTCACAGATAAGAAAAAGCTAAAGGAGTTCATCAACTCCAAACCAGTATTATATGAAATGCGGAAAGGCACTCTTTAAGAAGAGGAAGAAGAAAAACGTAAAAGATAAAAAAAAAATATGAACAACAAATACATATCTATCAACAAGTGAATCTAAAAATTAAGTGAATTAAAAATTTGATCAACAGAATACACTGGTGAATATAATGGATGGAATCAGGAGCACAGAAAGGGAGTGGACTGATAATTCTCAGGGGGGAAAGGGCGAGGGGGGTGCAGAGAGACTGGACAAAAATCATACACCTATGGATGAGGTCAATTCGGAGGAGGTAAGGGTAGAGGGAGGAGTGGAAGCCAGGTGGAGGGGAGCTATGGGAGGGAAAAAAGAAAAACAAATGTAATAATCTGAATAATAAAGATTTAATTTAAAAGTAAACTAACTAACAAACAAACAAACAAAACAAAAAAGCAGAGACTGGTTTGGCTCAGTGGATAGAGCGTCAGCTTGCAGACTGAAAGGTCACAGGTTCAATTCTGGTCGGGTTCATGTATCTTGCTTGCAGGCACATCTCCACTGTGGGGTGTGCAGGAGGCTGCTGATCGATGTCTCTCTCATCCATGTTTCTGACTTCCTATCTCTCTCCCTTCCTCTCTGTAAAAAAATCAATAACATGTATTTGGAAAACAACAACAACAACAACAAAAAGATCAACAAAACCAAGAGCTGGTTCTTCAAAAGAATAAACAAGATTGATGAACCTCTATCCAAGCTCACTAAGAAGCAAAGAAAGAGGACCCAAATAAACAAAATCAAAAATGAAAGATGTGAAATAACAACAGATCCCACAGAAATAAAACAGATTGTTAAAAAATATTATGAACAACCTTATTCTAACAAATTACACAACTTTGAGGAAATGGACACATTCCTAAAACAACACAACCTTCCAAAACTCACTCAGGAAGATTCTAATAATCTCAACATTGCTGGAAACCAATAATTGTTTCACTAATAGAAAGTGGAGGAGGAACCCAGAAGGCTGGTCAACCTTGAAGCTCTGAAAGGTCAAAGCCAGCCACTCCCTATCTAATTGAGACAATGAACTTCCCCATGAAATAATCATGTAAATCCTGACTGATAAAGATTATCTACTAGTTACTGGAATTGTCTGCTTTAGGGCAAAGGGTGTATCCCAAACCTAAATAAAAGGGATGGCAAGGCTAAAGGAAGGTGGTAGTCCTTTCTACTAGAGGAAGGCTCCTGCCTGGCCCCTCAATATCGCCAAATTAATACTTTTCTAGTCTCTCTTTTCATGTGCGTGTGGCCTTCTTCAGAACCCGAACCCTGAACAGGGAACACTGAACCACGCGGGACGTGGAAAGAAGTTCCCACACAACACGTTGATAACTATGGAAGAAATTGAAGCAGTCATCAAAAAGCTTCCTGCAAATAAAAGCCCAGAACCAGACGACTTCACAGGGGAGTTTTACCAAACATTAAAGGAAGAATTAAAACCTATCCTCTTCAGACTATTCCAGAAAATTCAAGAGAAAGAAATACTTCCAAACTCCGTCTATGAAGCCAGCATCACCCTAATACCAAAACCAGATAAAGACAACACAATGAAAGAAAATTATAGGCCAATATCCCTCATGAAAATAGATGCCAAAGTCTTCAACAAAATTCTAGCAAATCATATCCAGCCGTATCTCAGAAAGATCATACACCATGACCAAGTAGTATTTATCCCAGAGATGCAAGGGTGGTACAAATCAATAAAGATCATACATCACATAAACATATTGAGAGATAAAAATCACATAGTTATACCAATTGATTCAGAAAAAGTATTTCATAAAATCCAACACCCTTTCTTGATAAAAACTCTCTACAAGGTGAGAATAGAAGGATCATACCTTAACATCATAAAAACCATGTATCACAAACCCACAGTCAACATCATACTCAATGGGCAAAAACTAAAACCATTTATCCTAAAAACAGGAACCAGACAGGGATGCCCACTCTTACCACTCCTATTCAACATAGTGCTGGAAATACTAGCCATTGTAATCTGACAAGAAAAAGAATAAATGGGATCCAAATTGGAAAAGAATAAGTAAAATTGTCCTTGTTTGCAGATGACATGATACTTTACAAAGAAAACCCTAAAGACTCCATCAAAAATTTATTAGACCTGAATATGCTGATATCTGCTGAAGGAATTGAAACAGTGATAAAAAATCTTCCAGCAAAGAAAAGCACTGAACTGGATGGCTTTAAAGGGGAGTTCTACCAAACATTCAAAGAACTAAAACCTATCCTCAGACCATTCCAAAACATTCAAGAGGAAGGTACACTTCCAAGCTCTTTCCATGAAGCCAGCATTACTCTAATCCCAAAACCAGATAAAGACACAACAAAAAAAGAGAACTATAGGCCAATATCCTAATGCACATGGATGCTAAAATCCTCACCAATATTATAGCAAATCAGATTCAGCAATACATTAGAAAGAACATACACCATGACCAAGTGGGATTTATTTCAGGAATGCAAGTATGGTACAATATCTGCAAATCTATAAATGTGACACTTCACATAGACAAACTGAAAGACAAAAAACACATAATCATATCAACTGATGCAGCAAAAGCATTTGACAAAATCCAGCACCCTATCTTGATAAAAAACTGTTAGTAAAGTGGGAATAGAGGGATCATACATTAACATAATAAAAGCCCAATACAACAACCTACAGACAACATCATACTCAATGTGCTAAAACTAAACTCATATCTCCTAAGAACAGGAACAAGACAAGGATGCTCATTTTTACCAGTTCTGTTCAACATAGTACTAGAAGTACTAGCCATAGCAATCAGATAAGAAGAAAAAATAAAAGGCATTCAAATTTGGAAAGAAGTAGTAAAACTGTCCTTATTCTCAGATGACATGATACTATACATATGTTGTAGCAATATCTTTACAGGTACAGATCCTAGAACAAGAGAGACTAAGGAGAAAATAAACAAATTGGACTACATCAAAATAAAAAGCTTCTGCACAGCAAAAGAAACCAATAACAAAACATAAAGAAAGCCCACTGCATGGGAAAACATATTTGCCAATGGTATCTCTGATAAGGATTTAATCTCCAATATTTACAGGGAACTCATATAACTTAACAAAAGCAAGATACACAATCCAATAAAAAATGGGCAAAGGATTTAAATAGACATTTTTCAAAAGGGGACATTCAGAAAGCCAAGAGTCATATGAAAAGATACTCATCACTAATCATCAGAGACATGCAAATCAAAACAGCAATGAGGTATCACCTCACATCTGTCAGAATGGCTGTCATTAACAAATCAACAAAGGATAAGTGCTGGAGAAGATGTGGGAAAAAAGGAACCCGCCCTCACTCCTGGTGGGAATGCAGACTGGTGCAGCCATTGTGGAAAAACAGTATGGCATTTCTTCAGAAATGTAAAATGGAACTGCTATTTGACCCAGTAATATCACTTCTAGGAATATATCCTAAGAAAACAGAAACACCAATCAGAAAGGTGTTTAAATAAAATAGCAGAAAAATTTACTATAGTTAAGATTTGGTAACAGCCTAAATGCCCACCAGCAGATGAGTGGATTAGAAAACTATGGTGCATCTATACAATGAAATACTACACTGTATAAAAAGAAAGGAATTCTTATCATTTGCAGCAGTATGGATAGAACTGGAAGCATTATGCTAAGTGAAATAAGATAGTCAGTGAAAAAAAATACCACATGATCTCACTCATTTATGGATAATAAAGAACATTATATCCTGATGAACAAAAAGATAGATACACAGGCAGAGAAGCATCAAACAGACTGTCAAATTACAGCAGGAAGGCTGGGGAAAGAAGAGGGGAGGTAAGAGATCAACCGAATGACTTGTCTATGCTAATAAAAGAGAAACATGCAAATGGACCATCACTCCGCTACGCCCACCAGCCAATCATAGTGAGCATGCAAATTAACCCAACAAAGACAGAGGTTAATTAGTATATGCAGACACGGAGTGAAGACTTAAGACAGCATAGAAGAAAGAAGGAGGAAAGCGGGAGGAGGTGGCAGCCTGAAGGAAAGCATGGCAGTGGAGGAGAGAGGAAAAGTGTGTGTGTGTGGGGGGGTGACGGTGGAGGGAAAGAAAGCATGGGTGGTGGAGGCGGCAAGAGGGAAAGCAAGGGAGAGGGAGGTTGGCAGTTTTGGGAGGGAAGCCAGGACCTAAGTTGGCTTCACTCAGGCTGCAGGAAGCCCTGTTTTTTCAGAAATCTTCCTGCAACTGGCCTCTAGTATGCATGTATATAAACATAACTAATGGATGCAAGACACTGGGGAGTGGGGTGAGGGCATGTGCTGGGGTGTAAGGGAGGCTGGGGGAAGGTTAATGGGGTGTGGGGAAAGGAGACATATGTACTACCATTTGAAATAATTTAAACAATAAAAGAAGATAAATCTACCTTGTCCAATATCATGCTTATTTTCTGAGGGTAGCCTCAATTCAATAATGGTCAATGATCCCTGCCCCAAATCAGGACATCACTTATAGTTAGTCCAAGTTCTGGAGTTTCTTCTGGGATGTGCTGAGGCTTTTGTTTCATAAACATAATAGTTTAATTTCCCCCTCTGCCCAATTCTACTTCCATCAATCAGAATCTGTTTCCTGGGGAATTGGCCTATGTGAATCAAAGTACATTGAGATTTGTCTATCAGATTGGCAAAAATCCAAGAATTTGACAACATACTCTGTTGGCAAGGCTATAGGAAAAGGGCATTCTCATATGTTGTTGTTGAGAAAGCAAAATGGTACAATTCTCCTGAAGAAGAATTGGCAATATTTTGGAAAATTCCACTTTATTGACCATTTGATACAGAAACTCTTAGTTTTCGAAAACTATCCCAAGGATAAACTCATAAACATATACCGTGATATGTGCAAAAATACCCCTCTTCCTGTTCAGGTATTCACTACCCTATTGCCCATGAAAAGATACTCCACATTATATGTCATCAGGGAGTGCAAATTAAAATAGCAATGAGATATCACTACACACCAAGTAGAATGGCCCAAATCCAAAACACTGACAACACCGAATGCTAGAGAAGGTGTGAAGCAACAGAACGTTTGGTTCATTGCAGGTGAGAATTCAAAATGATATAGTCACATTGGAAGACAGTTGGGCAGTTTCTTTACAAAAAATAAGTATGTTCTTACCATACAATCCAGCAATCATGTTCCTTGGTATTTATTCAAAGGAATTAAAAATGTATTATGTCTACACAGAAACCTATATATGGATGTTTATAGCAGCTGTTTCCATGCTAGCAAAAACTTATTAACAACCAAGATGTCCTTTAGTAGGTGAATGGTTAAATAAACTGAAGTACATACAAAAAAATGAAAATTATTCAGGGCTAAAAAGAAATGAGTTATCAAGTCATGAAAATATATGGAGTGACTATAATACATATTACTAAGTTAAAGAAGCCAATCTGAAAAGGTTACATATTGTGTAATCCCAACTATATGACATTCTGGGAAAGGCAAAGCTATGAAGACAGCTGAAAGATCAGTGGTTTTCAGGATTTATTGTGGGAGAGATGATGAATACATAGAACACAGAGGATTTTTAGAGCAGTAAAAATACTCTATATGATACTATAAATGTTGTATCCTTGCCATTACACATTTATCCATAGAATATACAATAATAAGAGTGAATCAAGCTATGGACTCTGAGTGATTATGATATAACAATGTAGGTTCATCAACTGTAAAAACTGTACCATTCTAGTGAGGGATGTTGAGAGTAAGGGAAGCTATGCATGTGTGGGGGTAGAGGATATGTAGGAAATTTTTGTACCTTCAGCTCAATTTTTCTGAGAATCTAAAATTGCTCTTAAAAAAGTAAGTCAATAGGTAAAATAAACAAACAAACAAACAAACAAATAAATAAATAAATAAATGTTTTTAAAAGAATATACATGGTCACCGTATAGTTGACCCACAATATACGGTGACTGAAGATTTGACTTTGGGTAGTGGGCACACAACGCAATATACAGATGATATATTATAAAATTGTACACTTGAAATCTATATAATTTTATTAACCAATGTCACCCTAATAAATAATTACATACATATACATACACAAAATATTATTCATTGTTTAAAAAAGGAAGAAGATATCTAGATGACAAATAGGCACTAGAGGAATATAAATTGAGACCATAGGATATATCCCAGATAACCAAAACCTAAAAGACTAATCATACCAAGTTTTTCTGTTTGTTTGTTTTAATGTTTTCATTCATTTTAAAGAGAAAGAAAGAGAGAGGGAAAGAGAGAGAAACATTGATGTGAGAGAGAAACATCAATCTGTTGCTTCCTATATGCACCCTAAGGACAGAGCCCACAACTGGAGCATGTGTTCTGCGGAAGAATCAAAATGGTGACCTTTCAGTGCATGGAGCAACACTTAACGAACTGAGCCATACCAGTCAGGATTAATCATACCAAGTTTTGAAGTACACAGAATCCCAAACAAGCTGAACCAAAACAAAACAAAACAAAAAAACAACACCAAGACACATCATAATTAAATTGGCAAAAACTAAGAACAAAGTAAGAATCTTAAAGGCTATCAGAGAGACAGAAAGTTACCTACAAGGGATCTCCTATTAGAATATCCACTGATTTCTCAACAGAAACACACCAGGCCAGAAGGGAATGGAATGAAATATATAAAGTGATGCAAAACAAGGGTCTGAACCCAAGAATACTATACTCAGTAAGGCTATCATTCAAAATTGAAGGTGGAATCAGGAGCGTTACAGACAAGAAAGGGCTAAAAGAGTTTATCACTACCAAGCCAACAATGCAAGAAATACTAAAGAGACTGCTGTAAAAAGAAGAAAAAGAAAGTCAAGAAAAAAAACACAAACACTAAGGTAAAATATGACAACAAACATAAACTTGTCAATAATATCATTAAACATAAATGGGTTCAATGCACCAATCAAAAGACATAGGGTAGCTGAATGATTAAAAAAAACAGGACCCATACATTTACTGTCTACAAGAGACCCACCTCAGAAAAAACGATTCACACAGACTGAGAGTGAAGGGATGGAAAGACATTTTTTAGGCAAATAGAAATGAGAAAAAAGCTGGGGTAGCAATACTTAATATTTGATAAATTAAATCTCAAAGTAAAGGCTATGAGAAGAGATAAGGAAGGCCACTGCATGATACTAAATGGAACAATTCATCAAGAAGATATAACTTAGGTAAACATATATGCACCTAATACGGAAGCCCCTATATACATAAAAAAACTCCTGGAGGACATCAAGGAAGAGATCTACTACAATACAATCATGGTAGGGGATTTTAATATACTACTGACACCTCTGGACAATTCTTCCAGACAAAAAAATCAGAAAAAAAAACAATAACACAGCAATTCTAAATAACTCACCTGGTCAGATGGACCTAATCGACATCTTCAGAGCATTTTACCCCAAAGGTACAGAACATACATTCTTCTCAAGTGCTCACGGGACATTTTAAAAAATAGACCACATAGTGGGTCACAAGCAAAGTCTCCCCAAATTCAAAAAGATTGAAATCATATCAAGCATTTTCTCAGACCACAATAGCATGAGATTAGAAATAAACTACAATAAAAATATTCCAAAAAAATCAAATACTTGAAAGTTGAATAGCATGTTACTAAACAATGATTGGGTTGTAAATGAGATCAAAGAAGGAATTAAAAATATTCTGGAAACTAATGACAATAAAAACACAACAACGCAAATGCTATGGGACACACTGAAAGCAGTGCTAAGAGAGAACTTTATAGTTCTACAGGCCTACCTAAAAAAAAAAAACAGGGAAAAAATGTTAATAAATAATCTAACTCAACAACTCAAAGAACTAGAAACAGAGCAACAAGAAAAGCCCACTGTGAGCAGAAGGAAGGAAATAAGGAAGATCAGAGCAGAAATGTATGAAATGGAGACCAAAGAAACAATACAAAAAATCAACAAAACCAAGAGGTGGTTCTTCAAAAGAATAAACAAGATTGATGAACTTCTAGCCAGGCTCACCAAGAAGCAAAGAGAGAGGACCCAAATAAACAAAATCAGAAATGAGAGAGGTATATAACAACATACCCCACAGAAATACAAAGGATTGTTAAAAAAAATATTTTAAACAACTCTATTCTAATAAATTTCACAACCTAGAAGGAATGGACAGATTCCTAGAAAAACACAACCTTCCAAAACTCACACAGGAAGATTAAAAAAATCTGAACATGCTGATAACTATGGAAGAAATTGAAGCAATCATCAAAAAGCTTCCAGCAAACAAAAGCCCAGAGCCAGACGGCTTCACAGGGGAGTTTTACCAAACATTCATAGAAAAAATAAAATCCATCCTTCTCAGACTATTCCAGAAAATTCAAAGGAAGGAACACTTCCAAACTCCTTCTATGAAGCCAGCATCACCCTAACACCAAAACCAGATAAAGATAACACAATGAAAGAGAATTACAGGACAATATCCCTCATGAACATAGATGCCAAAATCCTCAAAAAAATTCTAGCAAATCGAATCCAGCAGTATGTCAGAAAAAATCATACACCAGGACCAAGTAGGATTTATTCCAGGGATGCAGGGATGGTACAATATCTGCAAATCACATGATACATCACATAAACATATTGAGAGATAAAAATTGCATAGTCATATCAATTGATGCAGAAAAAGCACTTGACAAAATTCAACATTCTTCGTGATAAAAACTCTCAGCAAGGTGGGAATAGAAGGATCATACCTTAACGTCATAAAAACCATGTATCACAAACCCACAGTCAACATCATACTCAATGGGCAAAAACTAAAACGATTTATCCTAAAAACAGGAACCAGACAGGGATGCCCACTCTTACCACTCCTATTCAACATAGTGCTGGAAGTACTAGGCATTGTAATCTGACAAGAAAAAGAAATAAAAAGTAGCCAAATAAGAAAAGAAAAAGTAAAACTGTCCTTGTTTGCAGATGACATGATACTGTACATAGAAAACCCTAAGTCTCCATCAAAAATTATTAGACATGATAAATGAATTCAGCAATGTAGCAGGATACAAAATTAACACCAAGAAGTCTATGGTATTTATATATACCAATAACGAACTTAAGGAAAAAGAGACTAAAACAGCAGTCCAGTTACCATCGCACCAAAAAAATTAAGATATCTAGGCATATTCTTAACTAAGGAGGTAAAAGACCTATACACAGAAAACTACACAACACTAAAAAAGAGAGATAGAGGAAGACATAAACATATGGAATAACATGCCATGTTCATGGATTGGGAGAATTAATATCAGCAAAATGTCCATTCTACCCAAAGCAATTTATAAATTCAATGCAATCCCCATGAAAATACCAAAGGCATACTTCACAGACCTAGAATGAACTTTCCAGAAATTCATTTGGAATAAAAAAACACCCTGAATAACTGCAGCAATCCTTAGAGAGAAGAACAAAGTACGTGAGATCTCAATGCCAGATTTCAAGCTGTATTAGAAAGCCACTGTTCTCAAAACTGCCTGGTACTGGCACAAGAACAGACACATAGATCAATGGAATAGGATAAAGAACCCAGAAATCAACCCAAACCACTATGCTCAATTAATATTTGACAAAGGAGGCACGAACATACAATGCAGTCAAGACAGTCTCTTCACCAAATGGTACTGGGAATATTGGACAGAAACATGCAAAAAATGAAACTAGACCACCAACTTACACCATACACAAAAATAAATTCAAAATGGATAGAGGACTTAAACATAAGACAGGAAACCATAATAATATTAGAATAATCCAGAGGTAGCAAAATCTCTGACATTTGCTGAAGGGACTTCTTCACAGACACAGGTCCTCAGGCAATGGAAACTCAAGAAAAAAATTAACAATGGGACTACTTCAAAATAAAAAGCTTTTGCACAGCAAAAGAAACAATCAACAAAACAAGAAAGTCCACTGCATAGGAGAGCATATTTGCCAATGTTATCAATGATAAGGGTTTAATCTCCAACATTCACAGGGAACTCATACAATTTCACAAAAATAAGATAAACAACCCAATCAAAATATGGGCAACTGATCTAAATAGGCACTTCTTGAAAGAAGACAGAAGGAAGGCCAAGAGACATATGAAAACCTGTTCAAAGTCACTAATCATCAGAGAGATGCAAATCAAAACAACAATGCGGTACCATTCAGACACCTGTCAGAATGGCAATCATCAACAAATCAACAAATGACAAGTATTGGTGAGGATGGGGAGAAAAAAAAAACCCTCGTACACTACTGGTGGGAATGCAGACTGGTGCAGCCACTGTGGAGAACAGTATGGAGTCCCTCAAAAAATTAAAAATGGAACTCCCATTTGACCCAGGAATCCCACTCTTAGGAATTTATCCTAAGAAAATACAAACACCAATCAGAAAGGATTTATGCACCCCTATGTTCATAGCAGCACATTTCACCATAACTAAGATTTAGAAACAGCCTAAGTGCCCATCAGCAGATGATTGAATTAAACAACTGTGATACATCTACACAATGGAATACTATGCTGTGGTAAAAAGAAGGAGCTCCTACCATTTGCAACAACATGGATGGAGATGGAAAGCATTATGCTTAGTGAAATAAGCCAGGCAGAGAAAGATAAATATCACATGATCTCACTCATCTGTGGAATATAATGAATGACAGACTGATGATCAAGATCAGATCCAGAGAATTAGAAACATCCATCAAAACATCAAACCTCGGTGAAGGTGGGGGTTGGTGGGAAAAAGGGGGAAAGATCAACAGAGGGACTTTTGTACATGCATATGAGCATAATCATTGGGCACAGACAAAGGGGAAAGTGTGGCAAGAGAGGGAATCCATACAGTGCTCACCATAACCTTAAGAGAAATTACTTCATGAAACAAAGATTTTTAAATGAAACTCTGTAACATGAAAATCATTTTGGAAGGAAATAAAAGAGAAGTTTCCTTTAATTGTCATAAGGATCATAATTGAAAGTCAATATATTTGTCCTCTTGAGTTAAGGTATGTAATCTGTGTTTTTGCCTCCCTGAAAAAGTTTATATAAAGTTACAAAAAGAAATTGACAGCCTGTTTGAAATTGAGTTGCCACGACCTAGAGCGAAGAATATTTTTACATGATATTATCCTACAATATCATTTAATTTTGATATTTCACAACAGTACATTGTACAACTATCCCAAACAAACATACAAACTAATTCTTTGAATGTTTATCAGCAATTTAAAAAGAGGACATGAAAGGATTTAATCCCTTTCAGAAGGAATTAAGGCACTGGGAAGGCCCTTGAGCATTCTACACTGGCCCCTCTTTCCTCTTTTGCCAAGAGGGACCCTCTTCTCACAAGCCCACGGCCCTCAGCTGTAGCCTGAGCTCTCTATTCATGCTGAGGTTGAAGCCTCGAGGTGGCTGGTATAATGGATATGTCTTTTACCAAATGGTGTGAGCTGGGCCCTCCCTGGAGAAGGAACCTGAATTCCCCGAGATAAGTGATCAGTGCCAGGGCCCCCGCTAGCAGGCCAGGGGATCCTCAAGGCAGGTGCTGGGTGTGGAGGCCACGGGGGCATACGCTACCAAGGAGATATAACTGAACCTCACAACACCCTGCTTGGCCCTGGAGGATGACTGGTTAGCCAGAGACGGGTAAGATTTCTCAGGGAAAGAACAACCTAAGAAAGGCACAGTCTTTGAGGGGCCATCAGGAGAGAACTTGGGGATCAACAGAGCTGGGGCACAGACCCTCACCCCCCCACCAACCTTGCAGGGGTCTAAACCTTCACCCCTTCTGAGGGTGGTCTCCTGCCCCCATGGCTACCTCCCTTCCCATGCTCAGCACAGATCGGGACCCAGATAACAGAGAGAGAAGTGACTCAGCTCAAGTCAGGACCCAGGTAACAGACAGAAACATGATGACCGCAGCTGCCCAATATCTAAATTCAGCCTAGCAGTAGGAATGCTCAGTGCCTACTCAATGCAATTAAACCTTTCCACTAATATATACAGAGTAATCTAAGATTGTTGGTAGAGTATTCAATTTGATGTAAAAGAGTTATCAAGCTTTCAGATTAATTTAAATTGATGAACTGAAATAAGCGAACATCCAAGAAAATTTAAGTGTACTGGACAAAAAGCTGTTTATAAAGTATTAATTAAAATTTATATTGATAGGTCATCTCATGGTAAAATTGCTTAATATGTAATGAACATAAAACAGGCATATTTGTGTGCAAAAATTAAAATTCAAAGTTATCAAGATTGCATTAAAAATTTACCAAATTCTCCATTAATCAAAAAAGAGGGGGGGGAGTTGGATTATATCATGTAAGGAAAAACATCTGGTAAATAAATTACATCTAGAAAATTTTCACTTTAGAAAATTTATTTTCATTTGTAATACTGTCAGCAAGACACCCATGAAAAACACACATGGTGTCAAAATAATCCAAAGGTAGGCAAAAATAAAAAGGACCTGCATCTACCATGAAGGCAAGAGGAGAAACAGTCCAGAGATCGAAGATGCTGACCACGCCTTGCCATGGGAGCAGTCAGCAGCAGTGCATTGCTACAGGATGCCTAGGACCAAACCAGAGAGGGTCAGACTGCATTGCCACTATTTGTCCACTATCCAGATACATTTGATGACATGTACACTTAAGGAACTGTTTGACTTTGAAACTAGGAGTCAAAGCTATCGGACATTGAAATTGGGACTTAATCATTTTTCTTTTGCTCTTATGGGTTTATTTCTAGCCTACAGGGGCAAGATGTTTTTAAAGACAAGAATCAGCCGAGACCGGTTTGGCTCAGTGTATAGAGTGTTGGCTTTCGGACTGAAAGGTCCCAGGTTTGATTCTGGTCGGGGGCATGTACCTTGCTTGCGGGCACATCTCCACTGTGGGGCGTGCAGGAGATGGCTGATCGATGTCTCTCTCTCATAAATGTTTCTGACTTTCTATCTCTCTCCCTTCCTCTCTGTAAAAAATCAATAAAGTATATTTTTTAAAGAAAAGACAAGAATCAGGGGGTGGGAGGGAAGCAGATGCAGAGGTAAAGAAGCAATGAACAGACTGTGGTGCTACAGTGGTTAGGCAGGGAAGCTTGGGAGGGAGGGGCCTGTAGGAGATTAACCAAAGGACTTGTATGCATATATGTGTAGGCATAGCCAGTGGATACAGGACAATGTGGGGCCTGGGGGGAGATGGATGAGGGCATGTACCGGGGGTGGGGTGGGGAGGGCAGTAGGGGAAAAAATTAATTAATTGATTTTAAAAAATAAAAAATAAAAAGATGTAGGAAATTAATAATTTTATTATTTACAAAAAAAGACTGAAACCAGGGCATGTGCCCTGACTGGGATTTGATCAGTGACCTCCTGGTTCAAAGTTCTATGCTAAACCACTGAGCTACACAAGCCGGACAACAATTGCACTCTTGAACATTAAGCAAAGAAAATTAAAACTATCTATCTATCTAACTACCTACCTATCTATCTATCTATCTATGCCTAAATGACCAGCCAACTGGTAGCTATGATGCACACTATCCACCAGGGGGCAGATGCTCAACACAGGAGTGGAAACCACAGGCATGGAAACATGGAACAGACTGATGAATCTAAGAGTTAAGGGGGGAGGGGGAGGGCGGAAAGAGATTAAGCAAAGATCTTATATGCATACTAGAGGCTGGGTGCATGGATTCATGCACCAGTGGGGTCCCTTGGCATGGCCTTGGGGGATTGGGCTGAAACCAGCTCTCTGACATCTCCCAAAAGGTCCAGGATTCTGAGAGGGCACAGGCCAGGCTGAAAGACGCCACTGGTGCATGAATCTGTGCACTGGGCCTCTAGTGTTTATACAAAAATCTATAAAGGAATAGTCATCACATCTTTACTCATAAAAAACAAGACCTATAATTATCTCAGATGTTCTTCAATAAGTGAGTAGATTAAAACAACACAGCCCAGGAAGAATAATGTGCATTATCCTCTTTTATTAAGTTTTCAAAATGCCAACCAAGCACATTCTTTTAGCAATCCTATAATAGATATAGCTATTCCAGGGGTTGAGGCTTATTTTGCAATTGCATGACATTCCATTTCTCATTTTTAAGTTGTCCTTACCTCCATCCATAACCTCAGACACTCAATGTCTTCATGATGTTTCCTGGCTGCATAGAATATCAAGCAATCTTTAATGGTATCTTGGATTTTCTCCATCCTTTGGAAAAAAATTAAAATAGTATGAAGAAGTATAAAGAATAATGGAGTAGGAATCCAGAGATTGGGTCTTGTTTCATTATTTACTTTTCTTTTTTTATATTAAATAATTTTTGTCAATTACAGTTGCCATAGAACATTATAGAGAATTAGTTTTAGGTGTATAACCCAGAGATTGGACTTTATATAACATACTAAGTGATCACCCCAATAAATCTAGTACCCATATGATACCATACATAGTTATTAATTCCAGTATTTTCACTGTCTAGGTGCACTTGAACTGATTTATTTTCAAAGTCTCAGTTTTCTCATTTGTAATGTATAGGAATTGGGCTGGAGTAGAAGCACTATGGCTTTGAGCTTGGCCAGTGTGACTCAATGGTTGAGTGTCAACTCATGAACGAAGAGGTCACTGGTTAAATTCCAACTCAGGGCACATGCATGGGTTGTGGGCTCAATCTCCAGAAGTGGGTGTGCAGGAGGCAGCTAATCGATATTTCTCTCTCATTAATATTCCTATTTCTCTCTTCCTCTCCCTTTCTCACTAAAATTCAATACAAACATCTTTTAAATAGTCTTTGAACTTGATATTGGTGTTTTTGTGTAATTCTAGAAATAAAATTGCTGGCCTATATTTTATTCCTCTATAAACTTTCTCTCTGCTATGTAACAATATCTGATACAAGGGTATTTATCAAATAAATCAATATTTATAAACATACTAGCTATGCTAGTATTAATCCTGTAAGAGAACAGAGAACAAAATCCATGTCTCTTTAATGAGGACTTTCTCTTCAGGAAAATAACTAAGGGTAAGGATTTTGAAAAAGTTGATAGTCTTAGGCGACCCACAAGTTGAGAACCGCTGCTACAGACTCTAAGACCATCAGAAAACACAGATATTTACATTAGGATTCATTAACAGTAGCAAAATTACAGTTACGAAGTAGCAATAAAAATAATTTTTTGGTTGGGGGTCACCACAACATGAGGAACTATATTAAAAGGTTGCGGCATTAAAAAGGTTGAGAACCACTGGTCTAGAGCAAGCATGTCAAACTCAAAGGCTAACACGAACCAAATAAGCAAGGTTTAAGTTTATGTGGGCCACAAAAAAAAAACACACAAAAGCTTCAATTTTCATAGTAATGTAGTTTTATTTCAATAGAGACATGCTGAATACAAAGGGCTGAAATAAATGAATCATCATTAACATCAAATAATGGAACATTTTAATAAAAATAATATTTTTCTTGAACATTAATTGACCAGGCACTGAATAACTGCACAAATTAATAAGTGTAACACAAATAAACCCATTTTTCTTGTTCTCTAAAAGAGAAATATTTCCTGTTGCATACTCCAAACAAGTCAGTCCAAGACTAATGAAGTGGCGATCGCTGTTAAAATATTCACTACTATTATTAGTGGAGAGAAATGGTGTGCTTGTGCATAAGGCATATGAGGGAAATGAATATGACATGATTATCATAATCAGTCATTAGCGAATGCTGTAATTCTTTATTAATAATTATGTGTAACAAGATATTGTAAAAATTGTTATAAAATTTTTATTAAAACGTTTCTTACTGTTGTATTGGCTGGGCCACAAAAATATTCATTGTGGGCCACATGTGGCCCTCAAGCCATGAGTTTGATATTCTTGGTGTAGAGGTCTGGGCAGACTCAGGGAGTGGCAGAAACAGAATTGTATGGGGTGGGCACCATTGGCAGGTGCCCTTCTTGTGAGCCTGACAGGTGCCATCCCCTTAGGAGAGATCCACTAGCCCCACCTTCCCAACTCCCAGTACTCTTACCCTGCTGAGCATAGGCTCTCAAGGATTCCCAGGCACAATCCTGGCCAGACTAAATGTTGTGGTTTTAAGGCAGAGGCCATTTTCATTGAATGCTTGACCAGTGCTGGGACTTCCCTTCATTTTTGAGCTCCAAACAAGTTGACCAGAAACAGTCACAGGCAGCATTTGGCATTGACCAGACTCCCTCCCAAGAAGCCCTAGAACCAACACACCCAGAGTAGAGCATCAAACAACACGAGAGAAGGATCCAATTAGCTTTGCAAGTGTCACTTCCAAAATGAGATCTTGGCAGGCACCTGACCTTGCTAAAGCAAATTTCATTTTCTGTGGTCAGCACCTGCACAGCATTTCATACAGTCAGCCAACCTCAAATCAACTCCTTGCATATATGGTCTAACAGCAATAAAAATTCAGCTACAACAGGAGGGCTGACAAAACCCACAAAAGGGACAGTCTTTATTGATATTTTATTGATTTCAGAGAAAAAGGGAGAGGGAGAGAGAGAGAGAAACATCAATGTTGAGAGGGAATCATTAATCAGCTGCTTCCTGCATGCCCCCTACTGGGAACTGAGCTCACATGTGCCCTTGACCAGAATTGAACTTGGGACCCTTCAGTTCACAGGTAAACACTCTATCCACTGAGTCAAACCAGCTAGGGCAAATGGGACATTCTTGAAGCATCCAGCACAGGTCATCAGGGAGACTGTACCACTGGGTCCCACAGGACACATACTACTAAAGGCCATTTTACAGAGACAGGGAAACAAGAAATTTAACTAATACAGAGAAATAAACACAGAGTGGCAGCCAAAATAAGGAGGAAAAGAAATGCCCCAAATGACAAAACAGGAGAAATCTCAAACACACACACACACACACACACACACACACACACACACACACACCACACAAAAATAACTAAATAAAACGGAGGCAAACAATTTACCAAATAGAATTCAAAGCAATAGTTATAATGATGGTCAGTGAACTAAATGAGAACTTCTATAGCATAAAAAGGAACATTAAAAATCATAAAAATAAAAAATACAATATCTGAAAGAAAGAATACATTAGAAGGAATAATAGCAGAATATGTAACGCAGAAAATCAAACCAGCAATTTGAAAGAAAATGTAACAGAAAACAGCCAATCAGAGCAAAAAAAGAAGAAAGAATTTTTTAAAAGGAGGATAGTTTAAGGGAACTTTGGAACATTAAGCATAACAACAGCTGCATCACAAGAGTACCAGAACCAGAAGAAATAGAGCAAGGGCTTAAGAGCCTATTAGAAGTAATGATGACTAAAAATTTTTCTAATCTGGTAAAAACATTACACAAGTGGAGAAATCACAGAGTCCCAATCAATATAAAACTGTGGGAACCTCTTTCCACGTCCCGCGTGGTTCAGGGTTCCCGGGTCAGGGTTCGGGTTCTGAAGGAGGCCTCACGCAAACGAAATGAGAGACCAGAAGACATTAATTTGGCGATATTGGGGGGCCAGGCGGGAGCCTTCCTCTACTGGGAAGGACTACCATTTGCTCTGGCCTTTTTCTCCCTTTTATTAAGGCTTTGGGACACACCTCTAGCCTTTAGGCAGGAAATAACAGAAATTAACATGATACAAACAGATAGTTTCAACTAAACAATGAATAATCAGCTCTGACCTTTCAGAGCAATTAAGGTTGGCCAGCTTTCTGGCCTCCTGTTTACATCCACCTAGTGAGAACAATATTTGGTCTCCGACATAAAACCAAATGGGCTCATACCAAGATTCATCATTAAAAAATGGCAAAAAGGAAAAAGAATCTTAAAAGCAGCAGAAGAAAGAGTTAGTTACTTACAAGGGAACTCCTATAAGACTGTCACCTGATTTCTCACTATAAACATTTCAGGCCTTTTGGGAGGGACTCTGGTTCAAGTAAATGACAATTGCCATGAAATATTCAAGGTGATAAAAATCAAGAACCTATAACCAAGACTACATTACTCAGAAAAATTATCATTTAAAAATAAAAGAGAAGTAAAGAGCTTTCCAGACAACCAAAAGATAACCACATTTCTTTTAAAAATGGTTTACTACCACCAAACCACTTTTAAAAGAAATGTTAAAAGAAGTTTTTTAAGGGAAAGAAAGAAGTAAAAAGAGGAACATACCTATAAAGAATAAAATAGCAATAAATATATAACTATCAATAATCACCTGAAATATAAATGGCTTAAATATTCCAATAAAGAGACATAAGGTTGCTGAATGGATAAGAACACAAACCCAATATATACTATCTACAAGAGACCTACCTCAGAATAAAAGACACACATATTGAAAGTAAAGGGAGGAAAAAAGATATTTCATGCAAATATCTTTTAAAAGCTGGGCTAACAATATGTGGATCAGACAAAATTACTTTAAAACAAAATCTAAAAGAGATAAAGAAAGACAGTATTAATGATAAAACAATCAGTGCAACAAGAGGATATAACCCATGTAAAATTTATGCAACCAACATAAGAGCATCTACATACAGGGCTGGGTGAAAGTAGGCTTAAAATTGTGAGTACACAAAACAGAGGGTTTATCCTTTTAGTATTTTTATTTATTGTATTATTTTCAATATAAACAACTGTAAACCTACCTTTGCCACACCATGTACATAAAGTAAATTTTCATGATTTGCCAGGTGTGATATGTTGGTTTAAGCATCAAGCTATGGACCAGGAGGTCACAGTTTGATTCCCAGTCAGTGCACATGCCTGGTTTCAGGCTCAACCCCCAGTGTGGGGTGTTCAGGAGGCAGCTGATCAATGATTCTCATCATTGATGTTTCTATCTCTCTCTCCCTCTCTCTTCCTCTTTGAAATCAATAAAAATATAGTTAAAACACATTAAAAACAACAACAAAACAACAATGAAAATAAAGTAAAATTTCATAGACATAAAGGGAGAAATAGACAGTAATACAGTCATACAGTCATAGTTGGGAATTGTAATACCACATCACATTAATAAATAGATTTTACAGACAGAAAATCAACAAGGAAACAGTGGCCTTAAATAACATACTACATCAAACAGATTTAATTGATGTTTGCAGAGCATTTCACACAAAAGCAGCAGAATATACATTATTTTCAAGTGCACATGAAATATTTTCTGGATAGACCATGTTAGGACACAAAATAAATCTTTATAAATTAAAAAAAATTAAAATCATAAAAAGCATCTTCTCTGAGCAAAATATTGTGAAACTATAAATCAATTATAAGAACAAAACAGGAGAAAACACAAGGAGGCTAAATAACATGTTACTAAATTAATAGGTTCACAATAAGTTCAAGAAAGAAGTCAAAGTTACAGTAAGACAAATGAAAACAGAATCACAGAATCTTCATTCAGTTTTAACCTAGAATAGGATCCTGGGTGATACCTGCTATGAAAGGTCTTATTCCTTATTTGTTGTGAGTTCATAAAGGCCAAGTTCAAACTGAGAGGCTACTGTGGATAAAAGGGGACACATGCTAACCTGACAAACTCAAGGAAGGCCTTCATGGCAATCTTGTAAACTCAGACACCTAAAATAACTACAAAAGTGGTCTGAAATTAAACTAACTAAAAGCAATTATGGTGGGTAGTTACATCCTAGGCTGATATCTTCACTGACAAGGTCAATCTTTACCATAACTGAGACTATCTCTCTTTTTGCATCTCTGATAACACTAGAAGCTCAGTGCACAAAATTCATGCACAGGGGAGCAGAGGGGGAACCTCAGCCTGACCTGCACCATCTCACAATCTAGGACCCCTTGGGGGATGTCTGACTGCCAGTTTAGGGCCAATCTCACAGGGATCCCTGTGGGATAGAGCCTAAACTGGCAGACATCCCTTTTGCAATCTGGGAACGACTGACTTCTAACTGCTTACTTGCCTGCCTGCCTCATTGCCCCTAACAACTCTGCTTGCTTGCTTCATTGCCCCTAACCACTCACCTGTCTGCCTGATCACTCTAATTACTCTGCTTGCCTTCCTGATTGCCCCTAACCACTCTGTCTGCCTGCCTGATAACCCCTAATCACTCAGCTATTTGGTCTAATTAGCATATTCCATTTTTATTATTATAGAAATGTCTGAGTAACTTGTAATTTCCCTTTTTCCAGGCCCCCTAATGTCCCTAGGCAATATTAAGAAAATAATGGCCTAAAAATCAGCCATGCTCATGAACTTAAGTACAAAGTGATTTTTTTAAATGCACCTGACCTATAGATTAACAACCAAATTTCCTAATTTATGGGAGGAAAGTGTGCACACACAATTGGCCAGGTAATAAAACTACTGAAAAGATATTGCTTTCTGGTATAAGAAATCATGTCATGCTTACCTTTCCTTAGGGCCAGAATGCCTACAAACTCTCAGCATCTCAGATGTTTATTTTATATATTATCCTAAATATTAAAGAGTGATATAACATATCACTTCATTATTATCTATTACTTTATACTATTAATTACCATTTTTGTTAGCATTGTTGAATAATTTCTTTGAAGTGAAATCTTAATGATTTATGTGTTCAAAACTATTCTGTATGCTTGCATGTCCTATAGGATAAATCTGAATAGTTGTCATGGTATACAATTATTTTCAATAACTGGCCCATTACTTTTTGTTTATCATTCTTTTCTTCTTTTCTAAAAACATATATTCTAGAAAAACCATGAAATGTATAGTTGCCAAACATGTGTGTTCTCACATGTTTTATGATATTGTACGTGCTGTTTGTTCCATATGCTTTATCTTCTCCATGCATATTACAAAGAAACATCTTTTGGCCTTCTCTGACTCCTTCAAATAAACCCATGAATTATTATTTCTCCTGTGCTTTCACTGCCCCATATATAACATGTTTATCACATATATACATCCTATATAATAAAAGCATAGTCTGCAAATTGTCCCCTTGACCAGAGTTCTTCTGGGAGTTTGGCCAGGGGGTGGGCTAGCTGGGAGAAAGGAGGGAGAGGCCTCAGCCAGTGGTGCTGGCAGACAGCCAAGGGAAGGGAGGGAGAGAGGCCCTGGCAAGTCACAGCAGGAGCCCGGGGTGGGAGGGAGAGAGTGCTCCTACCACCAAGGACAAAGTAAATGGTTAATACAGAAAGGGAGGGGGAGAGGAGAAAGAAAAGGGGAAAAAAAGAGGGGGGCCATTTTACTTTGAGCAAGAAAGCTAGAGGTTTCAGTCTCCAGGCCTGGCAAAATGAGGTTACTGGATGCTTCTTAAACTATATCAGAATATTCAGGAGAGGAACTTTAAGGTATAATATTTTATTGGCCTGATTAAAAAAGAATTAATTCTGTGGTGCCGACCAAATTTTTAATATCAAAACCGGTTTAAGTTTGATGTCTTTTAGAATAATTACAAATAATTTGTGACATAATTTTTAGGCTAAGTATATTTGACAATCTTTCCAAGTGTGACTTTCAAGATCTTGACGGAGAGATGACTTTGGGACATTCCAAGGGCCCTGGAATGACTAAAGGATTTATTCTCTCTTCTTTAAAAAATTTTTACACTAAATTAGGCCAATCTAATATACTTAAAATCACATGGGAAGCTTTGTCAAATAAAAACTAATAACTGTGCTCTGTTTATATACATATATTTTAACTATTATAAAAATTTTAGTCTACTTCAGAAAGGAGCTTGCACAGATTAAGTGCCAAGTTCAAACAGAAAACTTTCAGGAATAGCATATGTCCAGCCAGGGAGGGACATTGGGCAAGTGACGATTCTCTGCATCTGCCAGTGATACTCTAGGTATTTGCATTTCACATATTAGGGTTTTACAACTTATTTTCAAGTTTCAATATACCATTTGCAATAAGCCATGTGCCACATTTTATTCTTTATATATAAAATTTTTTGTTGTTGTTCTCTATATCATTTTATTGGGATTATTATTTACTAAGAGATTGATGTCTCAGAATGTTATATCTTATAGAAAAGTGAGGTTTTTTATCAATTGCATTTTAATCAAATCTATAACCATGTCACTTTTGAATTTTGTCATTTGTGGACAGCCATTCCATTACTGCAAAGGCTAAAAAGGGCTAATTCCAATGTAACCCTGATATTTGGGGGGACTAACAATCCAAATTCATGCCAACAAGCTCAGTGTACATTCTTGATAATCTATAATTAAGTCATTGCCTCTTTCCCAAAAACTGGTCTTGGAGAACCTGTTACAGAGGCCATAAAACTGTGGACAGTGCACTGCCCCAGAGGAGGGTTATTAACGCTGGCACCAAGCCAGAACATCAGATATGGCCTGGAGACCCCCGACACCTGGGGCCTTCTTGCAAGACCCACAAAAAGGACTGGAAGCATAATCCATATTTGTGGGACAAAGACCCCAGGAAGATATAAAAGAGAAGCCCTCTGCATGTTACTTTACTCAAATTTGGAAAGGTTTTCCCTGATTGCACTGGCTTAAATAAAGTGTCACTCCTTTTCTTTGGTCTTCTGCAACAACTGGTTCCCTGAGACCAAGAAGCCAACCACACTTGACCTTTCTGGCCTCTGGTCAGTGGACAGGACTAGGGCCCCCAGGCTGCGAGATAGGTCTCCAGAAGGCGCACCCTGTTGATTTTAGTAGAATTGAACCAGGGGACTCCAGGTACTCCTGGACCTCACCCTAGGACCCAGCCGGCATTTGCAGAAAGTGGACGAACACCTTTGGACCTGTAGACAGAATCAGTAAGGTAGGGGCCCCAGTCAGTCAAGCCCACTCCAAGTGAGTGGAAGGGGAAGCTTGATCACCTCCCTGGAAGTCATAGGACTTTGTCAGGTAAATTAGTCAGGAATCAGGTGGACTGTTTTTTTAAACTCTGAGTGAATGTCTGGGTAAAGTGTGTGAGTGTGGAGGGAGAGGGCCTGTCCTCTCCTATCCTTTGTGTGACTCCATGACCTTGGTTACGGAGTCCAAGTGGGCCCCAACATGAAGTTGTGCAATTTGTCATAAGGCATAACATTGACTCACCCCCACATGGAGGTAACCAGGTCCGGGTTCACCTTAGCTAAGACAAATCTAAGCTCCCAAGGGATGCAGCCAGGTGGACATCTGATGGAGGATCTGTGAAAACAGGTCACCCCCTCCCTTGTCTGTCTCTTGCCACTGATCATCATGGGGTTGGGACAAATTAAACCTACTGTTCTCGATTACATGTTGAAAAAATTTAAAAAGGGGTTTTGGGAATTATGGTATTAAAATGAACTCCAAAACACTGAGGAAATTTTATGAATTAGAATGGCCAGCTTTTGGGGTCAGCTGGCCCTCAAAAGGCTCTTTAGATGAAGAACTGGTCAGGGTGGTCTGGAATGTATTCATGAAGGACCCCAGACACCCAGATCAGTTTCCCTACATAAAAGGCTGGTTAGAAATTGCTCAGACCTTGCCTCCTTGGGTCCAGTGTAAAAAGGGACAGAGTAAGGTTTTAGTAGCAGCAGAAGAGAAGCAGGCAGGATAAAAGAAACAGATCTCTGAAGGGAACCTAACTTCCTGTTCTGCCAGGAACCCCTGAGGAAGTTCCGCCAGTTTTATCACCTCCATATGTGCCACTGGCAGCACCACATACTCCCCTCACCCTCACCTCCACCACCACGCCGCCCCCCTCCTGCTGGTCTGGAAAGTCTGAAAATACCGACCCCCTCTGTCTCTCCTCAACCGGGTTCTCCAGAGCCTGTTGGGAGGTACTTGTGTTCAGCCAATCAAGTGCTCAAGCCACAACCAGCACATCAGAGGCATCTCAGGGAGATTCGGGGTGCCCAAGTGCTTGGTGAATATGAGGCCTTGCAGGAGGGAAGGTCAGTCTATTATTATCAGCCCTTTACCACAAGTGACATCCTGAATTGGAAACATCACACCTCAGCTTATTCTGAAAAACCTCAGGCCATGGTAGACCTCCTAGAAATAATATTCCAGACCCAGAAGTCCACCTGGGTGGACTGAAAGCAGCTCCTTTTCACATTCTTTAACACTGAGGAGCACATGAGAGTAGTATCAGAGGCTCAGAAGTGGCTCCAGACCCAGGCCCCAGCAGGAATATTAGATACAGATAGATGGGCAGGGAGTTCTTCCCAGATGAGGAACCTATTTAGAACCCAAACTCAGAAGATGGAAGGACTGGGCTAGAAAAATATCAGCTGGCCTTCTTCCAGGGGGTCAGGGCCAGAGCCAAGAAGCCCACCAACATGGCTAAAATCTCTGAGGTTTTCCAGAAGCCTGATGAAAGTCCAGTAGCTTTCTATGAGAGACTGTGTGAGGCATAGCAGATCTACACCCCCTTTAAACCTGAAGCACCAGAAAATCAAACCATGGTAAATGCTGCTTTTGTAGGCCAAGCCCAGCCTGGTATCAGGAGAAAATTACAGAAGCTGAAAGGGTTTTCAGGGGGAAAAAATGCTACCGAACTGCTGGAGATAGCTAACAAGGTTTTCATCAACTGAGACAGTGCGTCAAGGAAGGAGGAAGAAAAAAGAATATAAAGAAGAGCCAATATAACAGCTGCGGCTTTTAGACCCTCAGGCTCTCAGACAGATCAGAAAGGGAAGCAAGAATACAGATCAGGGGGAAAAGGAAGAGCAAGCCTGAGACAAGACCAGTGTGCCTATTGTAAGGAAACAGGACACTGGAAGAATGAATGTCCCAAGTGGCAAAGTAAGAAAACTGGGCCCCCTTTTCTACCCAGTC